>JAVXUP010002128.1:0-157669 GCA_033070095.1 Escallonia herrerae | reverse complement strand
TTCTTGGCCTCCGTGTTCAACAGACCAAAAATCGCCATATATGAGCAGACACTGAGGACTGTGAAAACAGTTGCCTAAGAGGGCAAACCAAAGGAACCCAATGGTCAAAAGTTGCCAGTATTGCTGACACTCTGTGCTTTTAAATTATCAATGCAAACTGCAGGAAAATCTAAAATTGAGAAGATATGTCTTCTCAGGTTTCCTTGCCGAAAAAGATTGCTTGTAGCTGCACTCTAGGATGAGTGCCACAACTGAATAAACTTGATCAACAAACCAAATTAAATACAACAACGCTATTCTATTATTCTGGGCAATGAACAAATAAGGAGTTCACATCATTGTCATTAGCTCAAAAAACCTCAGCTGTTCATCACCATTGACAACTCTACTACAATGTGGTTGGCTTCACCTCTTGCCCATCTCAGTTAAGGCCATTGCCTGAAGTGTTTGATGCATTTCTGTTTAACCATTTTGTATATTGGTAAAAATATCAAACTGCTGAAGCAGAGACGCAATGACGGGAGGGGACAACAGTCTCCCCTTATTTTTCAAATTTGCATCTCACTACATAAGGCATGTCGGCAATTATCCTTAGAACATAGGGCCAGCTGTCCAATTCATTAAAGCCAGGATTTTTATCAGACCTAAGAACTTGGAAGAAGAATCAGACAAGTAATATAACACCTGAATTGACTGTTTTGTTTCAGTCTGATATATGAATTCTAAATCTGAATAACTCAAGTAGCTGGCTAATTAAGGAACCTGACGAAGTCCCTAGGCAGACCTTCTTTTTCAACTTTTTGTTTTTCTTACAAGTAATACTCTTCAAAAAAAGTCACCAGAAAGGAGCGAAACCAGAAACACAACCTCAACTCATCAGTTGATTCCAAGAAATCTAAAAAGGCGTCTTGGCACCAAAAAGAACTGCTGTCTCCTAACAGAAAACAGTGGACAGATTTCTTTCCGAATGGAATATAACAATCACAACAGGATCAGTCCCCCAGTCTGCCCGCCTTCCTCTTTTTCTCGTACAGGGACCAACTCCTGAGCAGCTCAACCCCCGACAGTAGCATCACCAGAAACACATTTAAGGGACCAAAGGCCATGTTACACCCTCCAAGTGTAAATGATCAACCGAGTACCCATCTGCTTTGCCAAAATAAAAAAATCAACTTAACGTAAATTTTCATTTTCTTCCTTATGTTATCCCACGTAAGCACCCATTCCTGGCAGCTTCCCACGCATAAACACGGATTCTAGGGATGCCGGTGACCTCCGAGCATCATTTCAGGAAACGAACTGCGGCCCTCCACTACCAACAGAGAATAAGATGACTTTACTGTAAAAAAGCCTTTAGAATTTCCTTTCCAACCAGCCTTATCCTTCCAAACCGTGGAAGCGTATCCTGAAAGTGGGATCTAAGAAATGCCATCTCCTTCAGCCAAGAGCACCTCTGATACAGAAATATTCTCGTCGCATCGTGCGGAACAGAGAAGGAAAAGAATTGCACAGCTCCTCCTCCCCACACCAGAGCTTTCCCAAAATTTAACCAAGTGACATTCCCCACACAGAATCCGATCAGATTCGCTGAAGTCATCCAACCTCTACAAATATTGATCTACAAACCGATGCCATGAGGTCTGACAACTTCAAGTGGGGCCCAAAGCCCATTGTCCACCCCCAAACTTTACGCCACCACTCCTTTATAAACAATCCTACTCAAAACCAATATCTGTAGCCCCTTCCCAAGAAAAGTATTTCAGATCCTTAATTCCTCAAGCAGCAGAATGCATAGGGAAACACATCCTCCCACTTCACCAAATGGTACATTTTCTACTGCGAAGAACCCTACCACAGAAAGTTCCTCCTTCGTCAATCCAATCCATATAGTACAATTGGAGGACTAGATAAAGTGCTTTTAATAAAAATTAGCCTGTCCCAACCCCAAACACCCCCACCCCACCCCCCCATAACACACACACAAAAACCCATGCAAGCCAACCTTCTTTGGAAGCGGCCTAGAACTATATTCGACCACCTTTCTTTGAAAAAAAAGCACCCAGCGGTAACCCTAAGTGAGCGATCTCCACCCATACGGACTTGGTTTGTTTTAATTAGGAACCTCTTGTATTTGTATAGTGGAAATATGCCAATGGAGTGGCAACAATGATATAATTTTCTCAAATCTTTGCTGGTAACCCCTTGGTGATGGAAAAAAATCACTTAATTATTTTGTATTAATTTTAGAAAGAAGTATAGGCATGCCTACACCATTTTTTTTTTGCCCCATTGTAGATTTGAAGTAAGAAGTTGACTAGGGATAGATGATGGCTCATGTAGAACAAGAGTTCTCATATGTTCTGTTTTGTTTTGGTGAAAAGTAAAAACAGAACTCATATGGTATGCCTCTTTTGGAAACTGTTGCGGAGAGTGTGATCCAAGGCAACATATTTGGAACTCTCACTTTCAAGACCTTCTCAGAATGCTAAAAAGTTTTGCCTTGGGAAAAACCTGCAAACAGAAAAAGAAAACCTGTTTCCCTTGACATTCTAAAAAATGAAACAGTTGTCGAAACGGGAAAACAAAAACACTTACAACATAGCGCCTTAATCTTTTAATGACGAAATGAGGATGTAGACAAGCAAATGAGGGTGTAGATTTAGGCATTCCCTACACGACAGTCTACGGCTTTATGATGGCATGATATACATTATTGGGCACATTCTCTAATAGCTTAAGCCTTTAAAGCAGTTGGTAACCTAACATGGTATCAAAGCTCTGGTTGGGCAAGGTCCTGGGTTCAAGGCTATGCCATGTGACAAGGGGAAATTAAAAAAAATCAGGTCGTCAGTCTTGATGACTTGGACAGCAAGAGATGCTTCAAAGCGATCCTTATCTCTGCAGCTTTAGAAATGAATCAGCCCCCATAATCACACATATTTGTAATATCCTAAACAAATGCAATATGCTTGGAGGTATATAATATGAGACTAGACGCAGTGGCACAACTAGATGCATGTGCAGAAATAAAGGGTAGTTACTATATTTTTTTAAATTTAAAGGTTATTTTTCAAAGTGACGTGTGTCACTCGGTTGGTATTTTACACCAAACCTACTTCAGTACCAACCATTTAAGGTGTTGGCCTTATAGATAATAAAGATGCGTATATTTGCTGACGATCTCTCTTTCCAACATCCAAACTACAAGTCAGTACTTCCATACATCATTGTTGTACGTGACTTGTGCAAACTAGAGCCCCTCTATAATTGGACTGGGAACAAATTTCAACTCCAAAATTTAATTACATTAAAGAATTTTCATCCTCATCTTAAGATTTAGTTCCTACATCCTAGAAAGAGCAAACTGGTCGATAGTCTCATAAAAAATGACCACAACTGGTAACCAGCAAGTTGTCAAATGATAATTTTACTGACATAAAAAAAAAAAACTTTCCTTTGAAGCACAAAGGATAAGTTGGCTTGTTCAAAATTACCTCAACTCGTCCATGTAAAACGATGATTGTGTCAGCTAACTTATTTGTCTTCACAACTTCGCTTGCCTGGTCACACATTTCCACATAAAATTAATTAAATACCATCAAATTTCTAACTCTCGATTCTCTATGTATAGCCTTATCTCATAAGAAAGAAAAGGGAAGACGTGTACTGTCATGTCCTTGGATAAGAAGTATCAAAACTAATCAGAAACAAAAGTTAAACAAAGTCGGCAGCAAGAGCTAGCTGTTATTATGCATATTAGTAACAAAAACAAAAAAGGAAACAAGACGAGAGAATAGTCGGAGTCTTACAAGAACATTAAAAAAAATGACATCAATTCTTGAAAATACTAGTGAGGTCACATTACTCCAGATAAACAACTCTCCCAAGACCTAAAAACTATATGCGGTAACATTGAAAAGGTTATTATGCTGCCAATCCCAGCTAGTTCTAGGGAAATGCAGTTTGAAGAGTCCGGGTAACATAGATCCACTCTGTGCTTCTACATCTATTCGATGTTCTGATTGCTAAATTAACTAACAAGTTCATAGCCTTGTAATTGACCTATATCAACCTATACAATATACATCTGTATGTACATATGGCATCAAACTAGCAGTGCAGCAAGGACATAGTCAAAATGGCTTTATGTTGGATTTACTGAAAATGATAACTACACACTCAATTTACTTGATCTATGGCATGCAAGAGCAAGAAGTCTACACAACGAAATCAAACCATAGAAATTGGAGCTCGTATAGGCAGCAAGCTGTATGATAATATTACTTAAAAAACACACAATGCTGTACCTGCAGTGCAATCTCGCTTGCATCCACGGCGTATACCTATAAACAGAAAACAGGGCATGATCTCAACCAATTCAATATTGAACAGATAGATACACAACCAAAATGCTTAAACAAAGATATACTCAAATATCTTTTTCAGATTACTTCTAACTACCCAAATTCTAGCACATACTATTAGCTTAGGTTTGTTCGATAACGCAATTAAGTACTTAAAACTTGAACTCTTCACTGATTCTCAATTAAATGCATTTGATAACCTTAACTTTTATCACTTAAAAAATTAATTCCTGTAAAAAATAGACCAAAATTTTAAATAAGGTGCACTTACTTATTAATTATCACTTAATTGTAAGTGAGATCGAGAAGGTCAAAAATAGACAAAAAGAATAATTACCACCATGATAACCACTGTCCCTTTTGCCACCACCACCACAATCACCACAACCTAGCCGTCGCCATGATAACCACTTTGTCCCTTTTGCCACCGCCACCACAATCACCACAACCTAGCCGTCGCCATGGCCACCGCCAACACCATCAACGCCACGAGTACACCGCCACCTCCACCACGCCATTGCCGCCGTCACTACCACATCCGCCCGGAAAACCATGTTCACATCCACCACACTACAACCACCACCATGACCACAATGTCACCGCCTGTAGCCATCATCACCACAATTACCAACACTACATCTTCACGCATCACTATCACCACCATTATTCCCCATCACCACTGCCACCACCAACAACACAACTAACATGGTTCCGGTAGTAAAAAGATTTAAAATGCATACATAGATGTAAAATTCTGATAAAATGAATAAATGTGTTAACTGGAACATTTTCAGACATGTGCTTTTCATTTACCAAACAGGTTAAGTTAATTTTCAGTGGTAAAAATTCAGCCTCTTCGGTTTTCAGTTTTACGAATTCAGCACGGTTTTCAGTTTTACGAATTCAGCACTTAAGTTTTTGGCACTTAATCAGTCACCTAGTGTTTTCCTTTTTTTCTTCGGTCCAAGCCTTTTCCCTCTCCTTCCCTCCCTCCCTCCCTCCCTCCCTCCCTGCTTCTCTCTCGTTCTCCATCTCTGTCTCTCTCCCCTCTCATTCTCCATCTTTACCTCTTCTTACTAGATCTGCATCATGCATTGGTTCTCCATCCATCTGCATCCCTCCCATGCTCCCACCTCTCTCCCTCTCTCTGTCTCTCTCCCCTCTCATTCTCCATCTAAGAAAAGGCTCAGATGTTTGCCATCTATTAGATTTGCATCATGCTGGTGGTCCTCCATCCATCTGTAAAATAGAACTTCTTCTATTTCCTTTTCCTCTTTGACCACAACTCCGTAGCGCCAGTACTTCAGTTCTAAGCCTGAATACCAAATTTTGGGCCGGAACAGCCAGTACAACAGGCATTGGATGGTATTAAGAGCGATATGGAAACTCGCGTTTGTATTGGCAGTACGGTATTGTTGATGACAATGAGAAAGGGGGTGGACTAGGGTGAGATAATGCAATTTCATTAGTATAAACTTCTGGTATTAGCGTGAGAAAACACAATTCTGCGCTAGAAAAAAAAATTGATAAAAGATTTTGATATGCAACAATGAGGGCTTCTATTACGGACTCTTTCTGGCCTGTAGACAAATATAAATGAGCAACGAGTAAAACACTGTATAGAGAGATGCAAAGACTAAAAAAGTTCATTAAATATAGTCATCACAAAATTCGTGTTTCACAAGAGTCAAAAAAAAGGTCCAAGCGTGAATTGCCTGTTGGGACCTAACATTTGAGGAAAGGCCAAGTTCATGGAGTTGATATCAAAGTGGAAGCGGTATGCAGCATGGAGCAAAAAATTAACAAGGCTTAGTAGAACTTATCGAAATACAAACAAATTTAAAACTGCTATCGAAAAAAATCATGTGGCTGACTGAGACTGCTAGCTAAATGTCTAATACCAAAACAGAAAAATGTGCAAAAAAAATTGAGTCCTACAAACTCAAATAAACTATTACATTCAACTACAATAACTAGAAGTCTAAATATATACGAAATGTAAATCATTGTATTAATTGATAGAATGACAGTTACAAATTTGCCACAAGTTCCCATCAGAAACGATGTGTGCCCCATCTATAATTAACGGCGCCACAAACTTCCTCACCACCAGCCATTAGATTCGGTGGCATCTCATGCCAATCTTATAGGAACCATGGGTTTCAAGTCCACTTTGTCAAGTGCATGCTGTATGTTATCTACCAGACAGCCAGAAATGGGGGGAGAAAACACATAAGCCTCCCCCAACCTGGAATGAAAATGCCACCTTCTACGAGACAGAACTGCACTCCATGTGAAAAGGGAGTACCATAATGTTTCAAGGACAGTGCTGAGAAAAAGACAGCCCTCTATGGCAATTTTGTTTGTTCTTCAAAGTTTCAATGTTTAAACTTTCTTTACATAATCTGCATTGCTCCAGTCAGCGTAAAGTGATAGCTACACAGGTATAAACACGTGTATCTGATGATGGCTTTCACTAGCAATAAAATAAGCAGTAGATTTCAGCAATATAATCTATTGAGTGAACTAACTCCACCTAAGTCCTTATTGTCATTCTTTTATACGTAGCCACTCCCAAGACTGGATAGAGGAGGACGCTTGTGATAGGTTATTGTCCCATTCCATGAACATAAATCGAAAGGCATAGACTTAGGTTAGTCCAAAACAATAGACATATACTAGGTAGTAGTAACTTCAGTATGTTAACGGATAAGCCGAAGGAGCTGGTGGATATGATGGGCAGAGGGAGAGTAAGTATAGTGTGGATTCACAAAACTACATTGTTAGGAGTAAGTCTAGGGACATAGAGGAACAGGTTATGAGTTGTGATACACAGGCAAGGTTAGTGATAAAAATGGATCAGGAATCATAGTAGATAAAGGCCTAAGAAACAAGGTTGTATATTTCAGGAACGGTGATACAATTATTTCAGTTAAACCAGTAACAGGAGAGGAGACTATTAACATAATCAGTGCGTATGCCCCACAAGTAGGAGTTACTAGCAGACTCTACTAAGAAGGAAGGAATTTTGGTAGGATATGGAGGGAATAACTGAAGGGGATTCGAGATATAAATGGGCATGTTTGAAGAACTAGTGGAGATTTTATGAGGATGCATAGAGAATTTGGTTTAAAATATAGGGACAAATCAAGAAAAGGCATCCTAGATCTCGCAATGGACTTTGATATGATGATGACAAACGCCTTTTTTAAGAAAAGATGGTCACACTTAATTTCTTTTAGTAGTGGGTCTCATCAATAATAGGGAGAGAGATTTCTTCCTCTCTAGGAAGGAAGACCGAGCACATGTAAAGATTATAAGGTCATTCCAAAGGGGTTTCTTGCTACACAACATAGATTGGATTTGGCAGAGATATATATTAAGAGTTGAAGCGTGAGTAACAACTGCGAACTAAGTGGTGGAATTTGAGTGGGAGAGATGAAGCACTTTTAAAAATGTTTATTAAACAAGCATCATGGAACCTAGATGATAAGCCTAGCTAATGAGAATCAAGAAGTCCTCTTGTGCTGGGCAGGTGCTTAAAGAGTCCAAAGGAAGTAGCCGTATAGTTAAAGAAAGTTTGTGGTGGAATTAGGAGGTCCAAAAAGTAATTTAGTCAAAAAGGAAATGTTAAAAGAATTGTACGCATGCAAATTGAGAATGCTGATTAGTGTGCTAGAAAAGAAGCGCACTAAGAGGGGCTAGAGATAAGGCGCCCATGAAAGTTTATACAAAAGGTTGGTACTAAAGAGGGTGAAGAAGGAATATACAAGCTAGCTAAGGTAAGAAAAAGGAGAAGCAGAGACTTGAATCACATAAGGTGTACTCAGGACGAGAATCAAAGATCATTAAAGAGAGAAGATGAAGACAGATATGTTACTTTAATTAGTTGCTTAAATGGAGCCGAAGATGATTTCGAACTCGGTGACTCGTCTAATGCTCTAACCAGAGGTTTGTTTTATAGAATTAGAACATCTGAGGTGAAGAAAGATTTGAAAAGGTTGAAACTAGGTAAGGCTACTAGAGACGGTAATCCTATCAAGGTGTGGAGAGGCTTGGGCAATGTATACACATAATGGTTTACTAAGTTGTTAGCAAAATTTTAGATTCTAAGAAAATGTGCAAGGAGTTAAGGAAAAGAGATCAAGCTCATGCTCATGAGTCATGCTATGAAGTTTTGGGAGACGGTAATTTAACATAAATGAATAAGGGAAGACTCAATCTGGTTTTAAACCTGGGAGGTCCACCATGGGAGCTATATTCTGATTGGGCCATTGATGAAGAGATTTAGAGAGAAGACAAAGATCTTCCATGGTTTTTATTGATTTGGTAAACGCATATGATAAGGTACCAAGAGAAGTAACGTGGTGGGCTCTAAAGAATAAAGGAAAGCCTACCAAGTATGTTAATGTGATTAACGATATGTAGGCAGAGTGACTACTAGTACGAGAACAACTGATGGAATGGCTAGAGAGTTTACTATATCTTTTTACTTTGCTTATGGACGAGCTTAATAAAAATGTTCACCCAAGGTCTGACGATGTATGTTATTTGCTGATGATATAACCTTAATTGACAAGACTACAGTGGGACTAAACGTTAAGCTTAAGTTCCCAAGAAGTACTTTAGAATCGAAAGCTTTAAGTGATCCAGGACAAGGACAGAGAACTTGGAATGTAATTTTAGTAAAACTAGGAGGAGAATCAGGGAGGAAGTAGATACGAATGGTCAACAAGTCCCTAAGAAAGATATCTCTATGTATCTTGCATCATTAATGCACTAAGGAAGGAGAGATTTTGCCTTATAGGATAAGAGCAGGTCCGCTAAAGTGGAGGCACGCTTCTGGAATGTTGTGTGGTTGAAATATCCCTCCCAGGTTGAAGGGGAAACTTTTATAGGACGAAAGTGAGCCCAACAATGTTGTATGTGGGCAACTAAGGAACACCATACACATGAGATGAGTTTAGCCGAAATGAGTGTGTTTAGGTGGATGCATGGAATTAAAATTAAGGATACCAAGCAACAAAGTTGGGGCGGCACCAATTGAAGAAAAGATAGGGAACATCACTTCAGATGGTTTGGTTCTTTCTAACATAAGCCTTTAACTTGGGGAGTGGTAGTGAGAAAAGATTTGATTGCTAGAATTTTGGTGGAGAGCATGTGCTTTGGGGAAATGGAAGAAAAGGATTACATGGCCGACCACAACTAATTTGGGACAAGGGCTTGATGACAATGATTTTCAATCTACTGACTAAACTCAAGCATCAATTATCTGCAAGTCGTAATAATACCATGTGAACAGATTCGACAAGTATCAACCTAAGACAGCTTACTCGTTTTGCTCCAGCCTGAGCACAAAATATAGAAAGAATCCCCGTGCCACAGCCAACATCTACAACCACCTGAAAGCATAATTGCATAAACAGCCACGAGAAGAAAATAAGCATATGCAAATAGATAATGAAGACAGCTAATAACAGTAATCAGTTACCCTGTCAACACGTGGTTACCAAAAAACCAAGCAGATCACTCATGTCCTATACGGGTTATATCAAACAACATATGGAGGTGAAAGAAAGGCATCAGAATCCTCATCAACTCACCTAAGCCTTTTGGTACTTATGATTTTGATGAAGGTGAAAGAGGATGGGGATTTGAAAACTTTCATTTCCATCAATTGGTACTTATCCAAAAGCAAAGTTCACTCAACATTAAAAGTTAGTAAATAAAAACATATTATAAACCAGATTACATTTATATCAACAGCCAAAGGCAGTATTGAATGGCTAGTGTGCGTGACCTTTACTCTAACCAAGTTAGATGACTAAATGAACATGGTATCTGGGAGAGTCTGGACATCTGTATAGAAACCGGCATAACGAACATATTCACAAATGCAAACTATTACACCTTTTCAAAATGGATATCACAACTAACTCTTAGAACCTTTTCCTTTTTGTTCTCATCTTCTGCCATAGTTTCAATTTTTTCCTGTCTCCTTTTCTCTTTTGCTTCCATGCCATTTATGTTCTTCAGTTGTAAGTATTTGGCCTGCATTTCGAAAGGGTTTTGTGAGATTTTCATCTCGTTTTTTTAGATTTCCCAATGCCCATGGTAAAAAATGGCCCAGTAACGTTTTTTCTGGTCAAGTACTCTTTTATTTCAACTAGCTTAAATATAAACTTTGCCCCAAACGTTATTATTTCGTCTATTACTGCTCGACTTCAGCTTGCTAAACAAAAATCAGACAGAAATTCAACAGTGAATCTAAATAATAATAAGATAGCAGATGAAATGAACGCAAAAGCGCAAACCAAAAATAAGGAAATAAAAGCATGAACAAAAGGGTTAGCAAAGCTGCATTTACTTTGCCTGAAATATATTTCTGATGCTGCAAAACTGCATTCCTGTAAGTCTCAGTACGTACTCGATCCTGTGTAGTCCAAGATAAAATGAACAATTATAGAAGTGCATCGAAAGGAAGCAAATTAACATTGAAATACTGGCGAGAACTCACCAACTCTAATCAATGCCCCCAAACTCCATCTAGAGTAGCAAACAAATTAGGTGAGGCTAGCCCAGTTTGGTCAACTACAAGCCTGGGGTCCAGATAAAAGGCCTATAGAGCTATGGCAGACATTGTAGGAGAAGAAGTTTCATCTAGTACATTGGAAGCACGTCTGTAATTCGCTGAAAGATGTGGGGTTAGGCATCAAAAAGTTACGCCTTTTCAACATGGCACTAATTGCTAAATGGTGGAGAATTATGATGGAGGAAGGGGCTTTCTGGAGGAGGTTGTTGGTGAGCAAACTTCGGTTGTGAGAAAGCTACTTGTGACCAATAGAAGTTGGGGATGCTTACGGTGTAACTCTTTGGATTGGCATCAGTAGTGTGTTGGTTCTTTGAAAATGTTTATCCGCTGTGAGGTAGAAAATGGTACTCAAATGGGTTCCTGCATGATTTCTGGTGTAATGGTGAGGAGTTGTGAAACTCGTATCTGACACTTTATAACATTGCCGTGTCTAGATAAGGCGCTTCATTTTGGAGTTTCACGCTGGCAGCAATGGAGGTGCATCATGGAATCCTATCTTCAGAAGGAATATTCAGGACTGGGAAGTAAATGCACTGGCGGGTGCTTTTGCGCAACTTTACTCTATCAAATATGATGGCAGGAGCTGAGGAGCACAAATAAGGAGATTTGGACTGGGAGCACTACGGGGATCTTTTCAGCAAAAGTCCTTGTACACCTTGCTCTCTTCTATGTGATCCAACTCTTTTCCTTGGAAGGCAATTTGGTGGACGTCAACTTCTCTTAAAGTTGGCTTCTTTTCTTGCGAAGCACCACAAAATGTGGTGTTAACGGGTGAGAATGTGAGGAAGCGCAAAAGAATTCATGTGAATTGGTGTGTTATATGAAAATCGAATGGAGAGAGTATCGACCATCCGCTGATTCATTGTTCGACAGCTAAGGCTATTTGGGACATGTTATTGATTCTCTTTGGGATCTCTTGGGTCATACCTAGAGCAATTATGGACTTATTCCGGAATTGGTTCCTTTATAAAAGCTGTAGAAGGAAGATAAACCATTGGAATGTAACCCCTCTATGCATCTTTTGGTTACTGTAACTTGAGAGGAACAAGATGATGTTCGAGGAAGCTGAAGGACTTCAATCTTGTCATCTCTGTTTCTGTGGACTAAGTCAAACTTTGACAATTTTTTGGATTCTCTAAACAAATTTGGATGTTGTATAGCTAGTTACTTTTAGGGATGCACTCCCTCTGGGGCCTTAATAGAGGAATAATATCATTGAACTCCTTGAGTTTAGGATGAAATTACAATCAAAGACCCAATTTTCACATAGTGGACACACATATCCAATATGTGAAACATTTGCATCAGATTTGCAAAATGTTAGGGTTCCATGACCCTAACTAAGGACTTTGGCTGACGTGGCAATTTTGTATTTCTGAAAATACCAATACTGCCCTTCATACGTCCTTTGACACTAAATACATATTTTATACGTATGTCTCCCTCTTTTCCAATTTTTCTCTTCTCTCTATTTCTTTCTTTTCTATCTTTTCTCTCTTCTTCCTCCTCTTCCCAATCTCCAAGCGGCAGCGTGTGAGCAGATTTTTTTGTGTGCATGTATGTGGAAAGATTTGCACAGTTCGTGGCGCATACATGCATGTGTGTGTGCGCGCCCTAGATCTGATTGTGGCGGTGGAGGACCTTGGCATCTGCTGGCATCATTGGTCCATGGTGGTGTTGTAGTGACTGGCAATGGTCATGTGTATTTCGCAGTAGTGCCATGGTGGTTCCGCGTGTGTTTTTACTCTGTGTGTTGCCGTGGTGCTGGTGTGTGTGTGCCGCGGTGGTGCCGGGTAGTGTTCTGTGTGTGTCACGGTCGTGCCAGTGGTAGGGTTGGAGTTGAAAGGGGCAGATTTGGTGATTGTTGGGGCAGATTGGCTCGGTTGTAAAGTACGGTGGTGGTCGGTCAATTGTGGAGGTGCCGTAGTGGCTGCTGGTGCTGGGGTTGTGGTTGGGTGGTTGGTGTTACGGTGGTGGCATGGTGGTGATGTCGTGGTAGTGGTCCGCGGTTAGAGTTAAACAGGCATGGAGAGATGGTGGTGGTGATCTGGGTATGAGAGAGGTGAGGAAAAGATGCCAGAGGATGTTGGCATGGTGTCGTGGTTGGTGGTTTTAGCCATACGTGGGTTGTAAGGTAGTAAGTAGCAGTTGTGGGTTGTGCATGGCTGCAGCATGGACTCGCGGTGATGAGAAAAGACTTAGAATGACAGAATGAAAGGGAAAGGAAAGGGCAAGCACATCCTTTTGCACAAATTTTTAATGCCGCACCCATGCCGTTCGGTCAACGGACATAAGTGATATTAACGCAAAGCACTGTTCTCGACTGTAATATAATCCCAAATTCAGGACATAAGTGTGACATCATCCGACTAATATGCCTTCTCATTAAAAAGAAAGAACCCTAACACCGCTGACCAGTCCCGCGGCTCTCTACAGAATCATAAGGCAACTGCAGTAAATTTTGAAAATTAAGATCAAGAGACAAGACTCATCATCATCTAAGCCCTTGTTCCAAAGTAGTTGGGGTCGGCAAGGTTGGAGTCGCTCTAAAGTCAAAAAAATGTCTATAGATCATGTGAATAGAAAGGAAGACAAACTATCAAAGGGAGTACTTTTAGCAAAACCAGAGAGCATGAAGGCCTAAATCACTTAAAAGGATCTATACTGTTAATGCCTTACCTACACCAATTTGGGTTGAACTTTTCTAGAGAAGAGAGGGAGATCCGGAAGATGGGTTTGCATTGAGACATGACAGGCTTGGAGTGAAAGTGTAGACTGCAGGTCGCTCGACAAGTTTGTGCAGGTAAATTTGTCATACAGTTAACCAGCAGCGTAAGAACTTCAAAACACAGCAACAGAGTAGGTAGGCAATATGCAGCTAACCGTTCCTAATCTCTCAGTGGCGAATGTGCCGCACTGCACGGTATTAGCATGCCCCAACTCGTACTGTAATCCATTGACATGTATCTAGAGGAGTATCCTTGATATCAAGGCACCCTTCCTTGCCTATGGGCTTTACCAAAATAACCACAATCATGTTCTGTCCCATACACATGACGGACCTGAAGAAGGGGGTCAGTGACCCCATTGTCTTTTGATGAAAATACTGGTTTAATTTATTTGGAAGAAATTTGATTATAATTAAGGAATTGCCACTTATAATTTGGCTAAGTAGCATGGACACAGACACCGTGTCCGACACCAACTGGGACCCCCGAACTGCATTTTCCAAAATTCCAAATTTTGGACACCACAAGACAACTTTTTCATAATATTGTCTTTGGGAGATGATATCACTTATGTCCTTGAGGTTGGGGATAAATTACAGTCAAGGACAATTTAGCGTTTATACGACTTATATTCGTTGACCAGACAGAACAGACAAGGCGTTGAAAATTTGTCTGAATGTACGTAATCGCCCTCCACTTCAACCTCTATTCTCTCTCTCTTCCCCTTCTATCTCTTCTTTTATTAGTCTCTCCCCCTCTCTCTCCATATCTCCCCCCATCAGCCTCACTTGGGCTGCTGTTCTGTTTAGATCCTTTTGAGGTTTTCATAATTGAATGAAACAATAACCTGTTGTTGTCTAAATTCATAGTAAACTATATGTTGAAGAGAATTGAAGTCAAGACCTAATGTAAACTTGTTCCTCTCGATTCAAAGGGAGGGATGTGAAGAGAAATGAAGTCAAGATTCAAGCTTGAGGAGTGCCAGTTGAAACTCGACAATACTACAATACTGGAAGGAGAGATACAAGCCATGAATTTGCTCAGGTTATCATGACATAGATAGATCTAGCTGCACAGCAAACACTCCGTTCAAGTTCCAGCTTTAAGATACTACTGTTTCTGCTCGAGCTTTCTCCGTGAACTCCAAGGGACTAGGTTGGCCCATTCCATTTGATCTGCCTTAGTTTCCTTCTATAGGAGGAGTAGCTATAAGATAGCATTCCTTCTGGCCTTTTCGTAAACCGGCGGCCCTTTCCATTGTGCAAGCAAGATAGATCCCTAGAAAAGGGCGGTGCGAAATGGCTAAACTATAGGTCACTGGCGATGTATTGTGACAACCGGCAGTTGGTCACGCCGGCGAGTTACGGCAGTGGGTCACGCTAGGCCGTGGCCATGGGTGGTTGCTATGAGTCGTAATAGTGAGTCGCGGCGGTGACTTGAGGCGGTGGATAGCGACAGTGGGTCATTGTGGTTTGTGGTGCAGGGATGGTGGTGCAATGGTGGTATTGAGGTGGTTGGAGTTGAAGGGGACAAGAAGATAGAAAGAGAGAGGAGAGAGGAGAGAGGAAATGGGAAGACAGAAAGAGAGGAAATATGAAGAGAGTATACGTAAAACATAAGTATTGGGGTCAACGTTGGCATTTCCAAAATACAAAATTGCCACAATAAGTATTAGGGTTAATGTTGGCATTTCAAAATACAAAATTGCCACATCAACCAAAATCGTTAGTTAGGATTATAGAACCCTACGTAGGGAAAATCTCATTCAAAATTTTCACATTTTGGATATGGGTGTCCATTTTGTGAAAACTGTATCTTTGGCTGTAATTCACCTTAAACTCAAGGATATAAGTGATATTACCCTTATTTTTTACACACACACACATATATATATATATATGCGCAAAGATATGAAAAACTAATGTCATGTGCTTCACCATTTTATCCAATTTAGTTCCATAATTGAATCGGAATGAGCTTGATAGATATTGGACTTTGAAACAAAAAAAACTGTTCCTCAAAGGGTTTATTTGAATCATATGGTAAAACTTTGGAGTTCAATAGAAATATGTAAAATTTATGGGGTCAGTATGAAAGTGTTTCAAAGATGATGGGCCAAATTGTAATATTTAAGTTTTATTGATGTACACAATTGCAATACTTGTCGGCAGGATAACTCTGTGTCCAAAGATCGATGGTTAAGGCCAAGAGGAGAAGAGCAATAGTCCCCTTCAAAGACCTAAGCAAGTTAGATTGAAATTGATCCAGATCTCGGACATATAGCGGACGAATTTGCAGCCTATCGGAGATCAGAAGCATTTTTCTCTTTTCCAAATCGAAGATTGAAATCTGCTTCTGGGATTCTTTCTTCTTCTTCTAATTCTTCTTTTTCTTCTTCTTCTTGGCCTCTTCAGCGTGTCCGCCAGTGTCCATACGAGCGTGAAATTAAATTTTAATTGATTAAATATTCAGACACTTGAAAGCCGTGTCCGACACATGTTCAGAGGTGTCAAAGGCGTGTCGGCATCTCCTTGCCCTCCTGGCGGTGTTGGTGTTTCTTAGTACTTTGGCAAAGTTTGAATACTACTTTAATCTAATCATTGTACATTTAGGCTTCTTTAAATGTAAGTCAACCTCAATATTCATGTCCTTCCATTTGACACGTCTTTTACTTGGAACTTTGGCTTGACTTTAGAAAACCCAAAATGATCATTGTCGTTACACATCATCTATACAATCATTAACAACACTCTTATACTGTTACGCTAGAATCTATGAAGCACCCGTGCGGCACTTAGGGTGAAGCACCAGCACTAGGTACGAGGGTGCAGCGTGGGTGCATGTCAGGTGCGTGTCCAACATTTTTTATTTATTTTTTTATTTCTTAAAAATCGGGTGCGACTCAGGTGCGTATCGGATCCGTTAAAACACTATTATTGAACAAATTTGTGACCACTAGAAACGACCAGAAACTCCAGCAACCACCGGTGACGAATCTGAGAGGACAGAGGAGACTGGAGAAAAGAAGTAGAAGCAGCAAAAGAAAAAGGAGAACTTACGGGTGACCCAGTGCGACGTGCACCTTGCTGTTGCTTCCGGAGTAGAAGAAGAACAGAGAAGAAAGAGAAGACAATATGTCGATGTTCTCTATGTTGGCTGACTTTGGACTTTTTGGCAGCTAGCATCCACAAGTTTGTCATATTATTTAAGTACCCAATTGTTAAGTTATTACATAAACCAATCCCAGTACTTCAAAGAAATAAAAGTGATACCACATAAAAACTTTATTCTGTTCGGTATACAATTTTAATATTTATAAAACAACCCATCCTTAACAAATTCTCACTAGTTTGGTTGAAAGCTTTAAATTTTATAAAAGAATCCATTAAACTTAAAATCTACTACTTTGGTTGGAATATTAATATCTTTTTACAAATATCAAACACATATATTATGATTATTAAGAATTAATTATTTAGATATTCAATACTAAGTATACATGATTAAAAAAATAAATATAAAATTTGTCGTATCCCCGCCGCTCCCGTATCCTAAAATTTTCAAAAATCCCGTATCCGCACCCGTGTCCGTACTTCAAAGGCTAGAATTTATTCTTGATGACTTTGAAAATAAGTCATCTTTGCAATATTTCTTTTGCAATTGGTACTTTGCCCTCCTTATTTGTCAATCCAGGCTCCCCCCCCCCCCACCCCCTTCTCCTTTTCTTTTCAACACACCTATTTCCATTGGCTGTCATACCATCTTTCTCTTATGCCTTTCATTTTCCATTCTTTTTCCTTCTTTGGATCAGATCCTTTACTGTATTGAGTCGCGGTATAGCTCCCATTGTGTATAGATACATGGTGAGGCTGATGTAAAACAGCTGCTACAAGAAAATGTTGAACACTTACATAGCCCCAAAATTCCACTCCCGATCTCCCCCCACCCCGCCGCAAGTCCAGTATACACAGATAGACAAACTCTAATAACCCCAAAAAGTGATATGCCAAACTCCACAAGATTGATTCCACGCCGAGACACTCATTATGTCCACGTGCCTAAAATTTCATGACAGTGCATCGTACCAAAGATGTCAGAGAATGAACCAAAGCAAATGATTGTTCAAGAATGGCTACTCCTCAAAATTGCTTCTTGTGATGCAGCGGAATCATGGCTATTAGGATACCACTTACCATAATAATCATCACCATCAAAGCCTTTGTCCCAATTTAGTGCCAGTCGGCTACATGAATAATTTTTCTTCCACTCGCCCCATTTAAGCACATATTCTCTAATAAATTAGTGGAAATCGCAACTTTCCTCACTACTTCTCCCCATGTTATTCTCAATCTACCTTGTTCGGCCGTGTTAACTTTGCACAAATCACTTCTTTTTACATATCGAGGCATCTAAAAGCGTAAGTTCGACATGATAAAAATCTCAAGCTGCGTTCCCTCAACTATTCCTAAATTGGTGCCCCCCACCCCCCACCCCACCCTACCCTCTCCTTGTGCGACCACTTATCCACCTAGGCATTTGGATTTCAGCCACTCTCAAGCATGATGAACTACACTATACAACATTGCCAGCCTCGCTACCGTCTTATAGAATTTTCCTTCCAACTCGGTACTTATGCACATTTTGTCTCTACCTGACCTGCTCTTCGCTTATAGACAGCAACCTCATTAATCTCTTCTCCATGTGCAACATTGTTCCAACATACTTCAACATATCTTTCTTAGCTACTGCTCCCTCACCCTCATACCTCCTCCAAGTCTTACTTAAATTGAAATCCATATACTCAGTTTTCGTCCCGCTTAACAAATTAAAAATAAGAAAACCACAGCAAAAGAAACACCTAAGATCCGTCAAGCTTAAAAGTTGCGTACCTTAATCATCTCTTCGTGAATGCCAACGTGAGAGTAGGACTGGAAGTAGGCCATGTCAAAGTCCGTGCAAGGCGGCTTTTCAACCTCTTGCTGCGAAGCCCTAGCGGACGCATCTCTGCCATGATCAGCAGTCCTGCTACTGCTGCGGCTGCCCTTCCTGAATCGATGGTGACTTGGGCCGCCATCGAGTTGCTGGTGGTGGTAGCCGTTACTGTAGCTTCGGTTCAGAGGTCCAGACATTCCTTCGGCTGCCTTTAACTGGACGCGCAAGAGGAAAACGGCGACGGAGGAGTGAGGGGAGAGGAGAGGTAAAAGCGTAAATTACGCACTCTTTTGTTTTGAATTAGAAAATGAGACACTAACGTAGAATCGCCTTCGTAAACAAAATTAGGGACGGTAAAGGGAATCCGGTACATGACTAGTTTTGAACCGGTGGAACCCGTGGAAAATCAAATCCCTCTCACAAGTACAAATATAATAACTATATTAGAATATATAGAATTAATTATCCACTGCATTATTAAGTAAATTCAATTTTGATCTGGACGTGACCATTAAATTTTAAAATTCGTTTCAATTATATCACTCCGTCAAATTATCTTTGTCGTCGTCCATTTACTCAGTGATATATCGGTCTTTTTACCCTATTCTTTCTCAATTTTCCATTTTCTTACTCCTTTCCCCTCTCTTTCTTATTTCCCTCTACGTCTCACACACACAATCACACAAACTCCTCTCCCCACCCCACCCCACCCCAACACAGAATCACAGCGCAACACACAGACACCCACCCACCCCCCCGGTCACACCCACTCATACATGGCAGTGTCCTCTTTTCTTTCCCCTTTCCTTTTTCTTGCCCACAATTGTTTTCTCCATTCTTCTTCCCCACCCCTACACACATAGCACCACACAACACCCACTGTGCCACACACACACACCCATGCACACACAAAACACACACTCTTACACAGGTACAGCACCCCTCCCCCCAACACACGACCCACCATCACACACACAATACTCTTTGTTACAGACACACTATCAAACATACACACACAAAAAACCCCACCCTCACACATACATACACAAGACCCACTATCACACTATGGTGTCACGACAATGTATGGATGGGGGGAGGGGGGTTAAGCGTGGGTTGGGGAGTGTCACACACACAAAAGACCCACTATCACACTATGGTGTCACGACTGTGTGTGTGTGTGTGTGTGAGAGAGAGAGAGAGAGAGAGAATGTGTGTGTGTGTGTGTGTGTTATGCGCTTGTGTGGTTTGTTTGCAACCTTCCAAAATTTTGGAACCCCCGAAGCCTCGAACTCTCGAAGCGTTAACCTAACACATCACATCAGACATTGTTCTGATACAAACTTCAGAGCTTCTAATAGACATTAAGACATTAACTCGAATTCTCCAAAATATACAGTTAAAAAAAAATTCAATTTAAACTAATACAACCTAAACTTAAGTTGTTTACAGAACAAGTTAACAGTGCTGACTCACGCAGGGATCCTATCACTCAAAATAAACTTGGGTACTTCAGAATTTCACTCAGATTATAACCCATTCGCAAGTAATTTGCGGTTGATCATTACATACAGAAGGAAATCAAACAAAGGGTGAGCTTAGCTCAGTAAGGTCACTCAAGGAACAACCGAATAAATCACAAAATGGTTCAAGAGTCAATTCGATGATAATTTTTAAAATAATTATAAACAGTTTGATAATAAATGAGGAAGAGTTTTTCAATCCTCTCCGATGAGATGCAAAAACAATGAGGAAGAGTTTCACCCTAATCCTCTTCGATGCGATACCAAAACAATCATTTGAATATCATTTTCAAATCCATCATTCTTAGATAAAATGATGATTTTCTAAAGGATTTCAAAGCGAGTACAGATAGTTCAAAGACAATCTGGGAAAAAATTTCAAATAAGCACACATAGTTTGATAAAAATATGGGGGAGAGTCTCAACTCAAACCCCTTTGATTAGATATTCAAACAATCATTTTTAATCATTTTCAAAGCAATCATTTTAAGATATAATGTAAACAAATTCAAAAGATATTAACCATGAGCAGAGGCAATACCACACAGGCAATGCACATTAAATAGTACATATGCATGACGTACAATAACTAGTCTATCTTGTTACTAGCTTGTGTCCCATACAGGAATAGACCATCCTTATAACGCCTCCTACAGAACAGATCCTTAAGTAAATATATAGAAGACAACAATCACTTAATCAATAAATGATTCAATGCTCGATATGCAATAAGAAAATTACATCGACATGAATTCAAATAACCGATTTAGGCTCGATTTTAGGGTTTCAATGGTAAATAAACATGTTGATATGAATTCATCACTTAGAATCATGAATAGATATGAACGTATCAAAAGCACATATACAAACACAAGTTGACGAATTTAAGATTAGGACATAATTCCCTTACCCTCAGGGTACGGATAGAAATCCTTACCCGGAGTCCAACAACAATCACAATAATTCAAAAAGAACAAATATGATCACAAGTGGATAAATTTTGGATTCGGACGAAAATCATTTCCCAAGATTCAGATAGAAACCTTTACTTGGATCCGATGCTAAACTAGTCTAACCGAAAAATCCTTTGCTTTAACCTAAACGGAACAATTCAATGATCAGAATACAGTTTATGGCACAATACTATAACTCAATACCAACTCACTACTATTTCCAAAATGACCCACTCACCGAGTACGTAAAATTACCAAAAATACCCATCACATGTAAAATTACCATAAACGCCTCTCTTACATCTAAATCACTAGAACACCCTTCTACTAAATAAAATCACTAACATATTCCTACCGTATGTGAATCCAAAGAGTACCTCTTGTAGGTAAAATTATCAAAATTTTGCCCCTGGTACCCTTTGCATAGGAAAAATCTCAAAGATACTTTTGAATACCTTTTTAAGCAACTTGAAGTCACTTTTGCACTAAAAGTATTTCGAAAATTTTTGCACTCTAAAACCCGTAACTGGTACTGGAATCTAGCGCCTAGTAGACCGCTAAAAATAACTATCGGCCTAGAAATGACACGCATTTCTAGACTATAACACATCTCAGTAAAATAAGGTTCTCCTAAATTTTTTGGATAAAAATAATTTGATTTGCTATACTAAATAAATCAAGAATCCCTTTTCATCGATACAATTATTTAGCATCCTTCGTGGACACATAAAAATCCCAAATAAAATAAACAAATCGGTGTACGTATAACAGGGATTTCTGTTTTGCTTGGTCAAAATCTAAGCAGAACTATTCTTAAAATTTCATACAATAAACTTCCTAACCCTAAACCCCCTTTCATGACAAGGACAAGTATTATTCATGATTAAAACACACACTATTACACCTTAATCACACACAATCTTCATCTCCTACCTCACCACTGCCTAACCCCCACTCTCATAGGATTCCACTTCACACATTAACACACACATACTAATACACCTAAACGCGCACACTAATACATAAATACACACCCCCCCAAACCCAAAACACAGTCACACACTTAAACCCATTGCCCAACCCAATTTCACACACACACACACACACACACACACACACACACACACACTAATACCTCAGTGGAACAAACATACACATACCCATAGAATCAACTCCAGAAAGCCACCCGAACAATGTCACAACACACACACACACACACACTATTCACACATAGCACACACCCACCATGCACATTGCTGAAACCACAAACTAGCACGCACCTTCACAGTTACTAAAGCAGCCCTCGTCCCCCATTCCCCAACACATGCAGAGATTCATATCTGAACACAAGCTCAGTCATTACACACTCACACATTTGTAGACCTTGAACACGCACACACCTGCATGGCAGTTTAAACACTCACATACACCTGAACGCCCACGATTTTCACACACTAACACACCTACTGATTCACATGCTACACAATTAAATATTTTACCTTGAAGAGATTCTTCACTCTCTCTATCTCTCTCGGCTCTTTTTTTTGCATGTTCGAACTCCCTCATATGTTTTTCTTCCCTGTTTCTTGCTTTCTGTTTCTTTCCTCTGTTTTCTTTTTTTTTTCCTATGTTTTTTTTGTTTTACTTTCTTTAATTTTCCCTTTTAAAAATTTATCCCTTAGTTTATATTAAAATTTGATTAGTTACCCAAATAAAATAGTCGGAGGTGGCACCTATTAAGAGAATTTCCTTAAAATTTCTACGCATGTCAAGCCTAACTTTCAAAATTGCAAATATAACCCTCAAAGTTTCTAAATTTACAAAATGATCCCAAAATTTTATAAAATTATATTTTTTACCCTAAAACAATTTTAACCTTCCATACTCTACTAATTTCTGAGTATCGATCAAAATTATTGCCCTTTTATTTTTTGAACTAATAGATAATTATTTTAGACAGCTCGAAAAAGCACGAATACTACATTCTCCTCACCTTGTAAAATTTTCGTCTTCAAAATTTGATCTCGGATTTCATATTACTTATAACGTTTAGGCATTACACTTTCGTTGTGAAACTATGATAACTACCAACATATTAGCTGAGCCACGTCTGAGCTTTGCACCAAATTCATGTCCCACGCATATCTGAATGTAACAATTTGGTTTCAAATCTTAACACTAAGCTCAAACCTGTCAGGTCATCACTTGCGCTCTAACCATTCCAGAACTTCACGAACGATGACTTTGCTAGTATGAAACTCATTGAACTAAATTTATGCCGCTCTAAATTCAATGCACATAAAAAGAATGAAGTAAATCTCTAATCTAATATGCCTCCATTGTTTTATATTAATAATATACAATACTATATCCTTTGTACAATCTAGTTAATAGTAGTAAGCTCGTATGAATTGCACTCTACAAAAGCTAATATGGATAACCAATTCATGCCTAGTATGATATCAAAGTCCTGAATAGTTAATGAGATGAGATTCCTAGGAAGATCCCTATTCCCAATACGGGCAATACAGTCACAGATTAGAGACTTTTCTTTTGGCTTTGGAGAATATGAACATTTGTAATAGCTTATGAATTTTAATAGCTTTTGTATCCCTTTTTTCAGTCATGTTTATCTGTTATTAAACTTTTATTACAGCCACCAGGATTGGTAATTAATGCGAGTGCTCTAATTAGAATTATGTTTTAGGGCTCTGATTACCTCTTTTAAGGTTACATTTTCGTAAATCTTTTGGTATTATATTCCTCGCAAGCAAGCAGGAACATTTTAAAGTAATTATGAAGAATCGCCTCCGAGTCGAGGGCATGGCCCATGGTTTGAATGGGGTTTGCTGTATCACATCTATAATGGTCTCAAACTAGTATAATTAAACGTAACAAGAGGATATTGCAAATCAACACTTGTATGGAAATGAGTTTTATGGACTTGACAATTATGTAATGTAATTGAATGAACGCGTGACTGTAGATTCGATTTTTTTTTTTTGAGTACTCTGTGTTACATAAGTACCTGTAAATAAGGCCATATGCTAGATATTATACTTGCACATAACTTAATTTGAAACTTAAAAGTTGATGTAAATATTTATTTGCCATCAAAAAATAAAAGTTACATACATAGAGATATGCACTCAGACACACACATACATAGATATGCACAGGTGCATATGTAGAGATATGCACTCAAACGCACACATACATAGATATGCACAGGTGCATGCATATATACCCAAAAAACACAAACCACACATACAAATTAGATCTGTATGTTGTCTGTGTGTGTGTGTGTGTGTGAGAGAGAGAGAGAGAGAGAGTGTGCATATTTGAGCGTGCATATTTGCGTGTACACGATTGTGGGTCTGAAATGGTGAAAAGAAGGAGATGCACATAGAGTTCAAATGGGTTTCTTATGGTGGTTTTGGTGTTCATATAGTTTGTCTGCACGCCAGTGTGTGCGTGTGCGCGCGTGTGTGCTTAGATATGTATATCGGTGATGGTGGTGTCAGTTTTAGTGGTGTCGTGGTGGTTGGTCATGTTGGGTTGGTGCCGTGGTTGTGGTTAGTGGTGTTGGCCGATGCCATGGTAGGGGTGTTACAATTAAAGAGGGCAGATCCAAAGGGATAAATAGGTGGTGCTGTGGTGGTTATTCTGGTGAAGGATACGATGATGGTAATTGATTTCAAGGGGATGATCAAAAGATAGGAGATGTTCTGTTGGAATACGAATAAGATAGAGATAGAAGTGCATTGAAAAACGATTGAAGATTTGAAGTTGCAATTCAGTCTTTTTTTTAAATGATATATAATGGTGAAGGATAAGAGTGATATTACCCCTAATTAGTCTACTATTTGTAACTAATCAAACATATACACTAAAAGTTGCTATATATATATATATATATATATATATATATATATATTGATAAATTGGGATTTTAACATAAATGCAGCAAAGTAAGTTTGAACAAAAGAAGAAATCCCTGGAGCTAGAAGCTTTTTTATGGCTTGAAAGAAACATGGACCGGATGTAATATTCTGAACTTTGGGAGCCAGTTAAAATAATCATTGGTGCTCCAAAAAATAGAAGGGCGTTAATTTTGGGTAATGCCCTGGTATTACTAGCGTATTGAAGCTTAAAAGAAATTTGGGGCAAAAATGTAAATTTTGAAATCTTGGGAGCATTTTTGTAATTTCAAAAAACTTTGGGGGTATAATTGTAAATTAATTTTTGGTGATGAAAGGTAATAATATGAGTAATATTGTGTGTTTAGTGACATTTGATTTAATTAACGATGATTAGAACATTTTTGGGGCTTAAATGTAATTATAGAAAGTTTGGGGGTCTTTTTTGAAAATATGTGAAGTTTGGGGGCATTTGGGCAATTTTATAAAAGTAATTTAGGAACTTTTTATTTAAGTTGGCCACCTCCTACTAGGTTTATGACTAAGCTAAATTAAACTATTTAATAATAGATTGGATAAGGGGGAAGAAAAAAAAGGAAATAAAAAGAAAACAAAAAGGAAATTCGGGAAAGAAGAACAAACAAAAAGGAAAGAAGGAAGAATAAGAAACAGAGAGAGAAGAAAGGGCTTCGGCCGAGAAGAAATTTAAGGGGAGAGAGAGAGATTAAGGATGAAACCTTAAGGTCAATTCTTCCATTTTATTCTAGTATGTGAATTCAAACCGTGAGTGTGTTTTTGACACTGTGCCTAGTGTGTGTGTGTGTGCTCACTGCGTGCGTGTGCACAGCCATGAACGTGGCTGTGCAGTGTGTATGTGCAAGTGTGTATGTGCAAGTGTATATGTTCAGGTATGAGGTGGTGTGTGTGGGCGTGATGTGTCGATTATGTTAGGATGAATTTTCGAGGGTTGTAGGTGACTAGTGTGTGTGTGTGTGTGTGTGTGTTTGAGTGTTGACCATGTGTGTTCTTGAGAAATTCAGTGTGTGTGTGTTCTTGAACATGTGTGATACGGGTGAGTTTGTGTGTGTGATTACATGTGTAATAGCATGTATATGTCGCGTATTAGTGGGTTAGGATGTGGTTTTCAGTTATAGGAATGAGAAATGGGGTGTACCCGTGGGTGGAAATATGGATTTGTCATAGTTGCATATATCCAGTCGTGAGGTGGAAGATGAGAGGTGTATGTAAAAAATGTGAAATAGTGTGTGTTGGATTTGAATAGTGAGTGTTACTGTCCACAAAATTTTATAAATATCTAGGGTCAGAATTTGACAAAGTCCAAAACTAAAACCCCAATATTTTTTACTATAACTACACTCTGGATTTTTTCAGGAATTTTTGGGGTCCGCGAATGATGCTAAATTAGGGTACCGATTAAAGAACTTTATCGAATTATTTAGCATAGTAAACCAAGTTATTTTAGTCTGAAATTTTATGGAAACCCTATTTTACTGGTATGAGTCATTGTATAAAAGTTTGTGCCATTATAAGGTCGATAGGTATTTTTCACGAAACTAGCCTTTTAGCGCTCGTTCCTGATACTGGTTCGGAATTTTCTGGCAAAAATTTTCTAAAAGACTTTTTGGTACAAAAATGATATCGGGATGCTTTAAATAGCGGTTTAAGATATTTTTGAGATTTTTTCAGTGCCGGAAACCCCCAGGGGTGTTTTGGTAATTTACCACCTTAAAGGGGTATTTTGGTAATTTTACCTATAAGAGGTACTTTGAAGTAAATTCATACAATAAGATTATTTTAGTGACTTTGCTTATGAAAAAGTCATTTTGAAAATTAAAGTGTAACATGAGGTATTTTGGTGATTTGTCACCCTGAGATGGGGTATTTTGGTAATTTTATAAGTAAAAGGTATTTTTGTGTAAATTGACATAAAATAAGGTTATTTGGGTGATTCTACTTATGGGAAGACCGTTTGGATAATTTAAGTCCGAGAGGGACATTTTGGTAATTTTACACTCTAGCGGCGTTTCGGTAATTTTACATACTCGGTGATGGGAGGTTCATTTTTGGGAGAATGTGTGAGTTCGTATTAAGTTATACTTTTGTTCTGTAGGCTGTATTCTAATGGTTTGATCATTCCGTTTAGGTTAAAGCTAAAGATTTCTGGTTAGATAGTTTAGCTGCGGATCCAGGTAAGAGATTCTATCTGAACCTTAGGTAAGGACTTTTGTCCGAACCCTTATTTGATTACTTGTACTCGTAAGTATTCCTTTGATATATTTACGGCTAATGCCGAACTCTGAGTTATGTATTGATATCAGCATGTTCTTGCCCAGAAAACCCTAATGTTGAACCTGAATCAATTAATTGGAAATCTTGTGATGCCCGCCTGTATTGCGGGTTGAGCAAATTTGATAATTGTTTATATCCGTTCTTCTGAATTGTTGTACTTAAATTTGATAATGTTTCGCAATTGTTTTTGCTATTTATTTATGATTTTCTTTTGGAATTCCAAATTATGGCTTACATCAATATGTTATTGTTATCAGAACCCGAATTGATTTCGGGGACATGAGCTTATGTTAACGCTCATTTATATTGTTAAGTTTTTGTGTGGACCTGGGTACCTGTTTAGTGGGGAGGCGGTATAAGGCTAGTTGAATCCTGCATGAAACGCAGGCTAGTACACAAGTGGACTAGTAATTATTTTAGTACATCATGCATGTGTACACTATATAAGCTTGCCATAATGGCATTGCAATCTCCCAGGATCAACATTAATTTTTGATTTTATTAGCTAGAATGATTTGTGCTTGGGTTGAAAGCCCTTGACAAATATTCATCGTATTTAGTTAGAAGAATTTGTACTTGGGTTGAAATCCCCCGACAAACCTTTATTGTATATTTGAAATGATTTGTGCTTGGGTTGAATCCCTCGAAAAATCTGCTTTATTTTGGAAATGATGACGTGAAAAAAGATCTTTTATTGATCGTTTTGGGTTCTGTTCTGATTGTTAATATTTATTTTGGCATCTATTTCTGATGAACTTTGATCATTTTGGGTAATCATTGAGTTTTGATCGTTCGAAGTGTTTTGAAAATCATCGTCGGTTGGATTTTTCTAAGTTGTGTTATAATCTCTTTTGTAGTCCTTGTACGACCTTACTGGGCTCTCAAAAGCTCACCCTTCGTTTGACTCCCTTCTGCAAGTGATGATCAAATGTAGCATGTTCGGGAATGTGTTAGAATCTATGTGAGATCCCGATGAGCCTACCACTACTGTGTAGAGAGACCCCTGCGTGGGTCAGTTTTGTCAACTCGTTCTATAAGAACTTGAGTTTGTAAAGAACCTAGATCTTAATAGTTCCAGTTTAAGTAGTTTTGTAATATTGAATGTGAAGAGTTTGAGTTGATATCGGATTCACTGTTTTGGAAGTATGTGTTAGTGAACAGGATTTGACAGGTTGATGTGATCCGGTAAGTTAACGACCTGAGAGTTCGGGGCGATGGAGCTCCGGCTTTCCGGGGGAGTTACACCGGAAGGCTAAAAAAAACCGGGAACTGGGCAAAGAGCTTTAGGGAATGTTAGGAAGTCAAAAAGGGGGACCAGAGAGGGAGAGCATATATATATATATATATATATATATATATATATATATATATATATATATATTGATGAATCGGGATTTTAACAGAAATGCAGTAAAGCAAGTTTGAACAAGAGAAGAGATCCCTGGAGCTAGAAGCTTTTTTATGGCTTGAAAGAAACAGGGACCGGAAGGCTAAAAAAAATCGGGAACTGGGCAAAGAGCTTCAGGGAATGTCAGGAAGTCAAAAAGGGGGACCAGAGAGAGAGAGGGAGAGCATATATATATATATATATATATATATATATATGTGGGAGCTGATCCATTGATAGCGCTAGCAAAATAGGAGAAGTTGCTAGTGCGATCTGGCCGTCCACGCACGATCTGTGGACGGTCCAGATATTTTTTTTACCCTTTTTTTAGTCCGTCCGCTACATTATGTAGAGGACAATTTTTTGACAAAAATACCCTCAAGTTTAAAAACAGCCCGTCCGCTACATTATGTAGCGGACGGACCTTTTCTGTCATGTTTTTTCCTCTCTCTCTCCCCTTTCTCACATTAATGCTCTGACTTTTTCTCTCTCTCTCTCTCAAGTTTAAAAACAGCCCGTCCGCTACATTATGTAGCGGACGGACCTTTTCTGTCATGTTTTTTCCTCTCTCTCTCCCCTTTCTCTCATTAATGCTCTGACTTTTTTTTTTCTCTCTCTCTCTCTCTCTCTCTTCTCTTTCCCTCATCCGCTACATAATGCAGCGGACTAGTTTTCTAACATTTCTCTCTCTCCCTCACTCATTAATGCTCTGACTTGTTTTTCCCCTCTCTATGTCCTTTCTCTTCAATCTGACTTATCTCTTTCTCTCACCACTTTTTTCTTCTCTTTCGTCCTCCTCTCCCCTCTTTCTCCTTTTCATATGATAACCATCAAAAGAAAAGCTTTGAAACAGATTGCAGCAATTCAAGCTCTCTGCTTTTTGGAGATGCTTGACCTCTGCAATTCAGGCCCTCTGCTTTTGAGTAAGAATTTCAGCTACCTAAGCAAATGGGTGAAAACCCAAGTGGTAGTTTTGATGAAGAAAGTATTGAAGATACAATGAAATCTTTCTTTCCTACGAGTTCTGGAATGAGTTTCCAGAACTACCCGAAGGAGTTTATGCCAAGAGAAAGGAGAGAGAGAGAGAAAATGTCAGAAAACTTGTCCGCAACATAATGTAACGGATGAGAAAAAGGGGGAGAAAGAGAGAGAGCGAGAAAAAGTCAGAGCATTAATGAGAGAAAGAGAAAAAAATGACAGAAAAGTCCGTCCGCTACATAATATAGCGGACGGGCTATTTTTAAACTTGAGGGTATTTTTGTCAAAAAATCATCCGCTACATTATGTAGCGGACGGACTAAAAAAAACGTAAAAAAAAGATCTGGGCCGTCCACAGATCGCGCGTGGACGGCCAGATCGCGCTAGCAACTTCTCCTATTTTGTTAGCGCTATCAATGGATCAGCTCCCTATATATATATATATATATATATATATATATATATATATATATATATATATATATATATATATATATATATATATATATATATATATATATATATATATATATATATATATATATATATATATATATATCGAAAAACATTGAACGATAGTAACGATGGGTATGGTGCTCGAATTTGCACACCTTACTTGTAAGTTAATAAGTTGATATTCGGAGGTGCGCATGATATGAAGGTGCAAATCATGCTTATTTCCGTGCTTTCGAAGAAAAGATTTATGGTTGCTAAATATGGTTATTGATATTCTGCATACACCTTCAGTAACAAATCTTAGTAGTACTTTTTTAGTGTTTCTAATTACTTGTTCATAATCATTTTTAGTGAAAGTTACTCGTCATATACTTTGGGGACACGGTGCAGAATTCTCGCGCAAAATATACATACGTTCCTTCTTGTGTATGCTATATTTAAATGCACACGTGTCTATGTCTTGTTGGTCATGCTAGAATTTTAATTTAAGAGGCCAACAATGTGTATAAACTTAATTTATGATTTTTTAATGCCAACTTTAATATTTTGTAATGTTTCATTTTGTATCTCTTAGGCCTTAGTATTTTTTGTTTCTCAAAGTCTTGAAACTATTTTGTTTCTTTCTCAAAATCCTTGGTGGTTGTAACTGTAACCTTCCCATGTGTAACACATGGGATCAAACCTTTACAAGTATATACGAGCTTTTCTTGAGCTTGGTCATGAGCATTTTTGGCTCTTCATGTTCGTCTCATTTATTAAACAAGCTTAACTTTTTGTTTGATTTTGACTCGCTCGTTTATCAAACCATCGTGAACGAGCTTTAATGAATGAACCATGAGCTTGTGCATGGAAAGCTCGCTTTACTTGTTGAAGTGAGGATGATCTAGAGCGAAGAATAAATATGCAAATAATCAGGTTTGGCCCGCCAAACACTTGGAAGCTACCTACGTTAGTCGTTCTTCATTTTGATGCCGAAGATCTCATACTTCATGTAAATAATGTCACAATCGGAACTCATAATTGGGCCCATGAGCTATGTTTGATCGACCGCAGGTTCATTGAGCTCTCACCAAGTGCTCTCTCAGGCTTTACTAGCTAAAGCTAATACAAACTACAGCGGGAACTTAACTAGAATTTCATGTAAAAGTGTATTTCAAGTTTTACTGCCATCCTTGTTACATTAACACTTAAGATAGAACACATAATCATTTAATGCAGTCTCGAGAGTTCCACTCCAAAATTTTAATCCCATGCTTGTCACCATTACCTTACTCTTAAATCTGAAATGATAATTAAGAAATGAGTTTCCAGGTGCTTAGTAAGTAACCAATGACCTAACTAGCGGATCATAGCATGTAAAAAAAAAACAATTCAGTTTATTTAATAGCAACTGTGCTGAAAGATAATACTTTAAAGCAGTAAAAGACAATTTATTCCATAAAGCATAATATAGTAGGTATGTAAAACAGTTCTTGGGGCATAAAAATTATTTAGTATGAAAACATCATCATAAGAAAGTTCTAGCCCAATACCAGTTCAAAAAGTATACTGCAGTTAGAGTATGTAGCCGCACTGACTTGGGCCCGGATATCCACTTTGGGATAGTCATCATTAGTGGAAGCAAAGACGACCCGTCCAAGACTAATGCACATTATGTCAACGTACATAACCCCATCTACAAGGACCTGAAATCTAACTTTCTCCCATTATATATGAGACACAACAACCGAATAAACAAAAATTGTCCATTCCGTTCATCGCAAACCAAATCCTTGAACCATTGATGGTTAAACAATCCCACCTCACTTCAATATTCTTAATTTCAAGTCCAAAAATTATGTCAAGTCCAGCAACCATCATACGTCGCACTAAACATTTCGATTCAAATTTCATAACACTCTCTACCAAAAATGTTGTTTACCCTGCCAATCCGATTTAACAGCTAAAAAATGTTGCTATAAGCAATTCAATATTTTGATAAATAGTTCTTTCTTTCAAGAAATAGATAAATGTCACTCAAAGCAATTCATTTTTTTTGGTAAACAATGCTTTCTCAAACATAATAACATATACGTCTTATATAAAAATATTACATAGATCAGAAGTTACTTACCTCAATGCTATGTATTCCCTCGATACTAAAAACCAGGCGATGATTACTTGCTACATCTTTACTAAAAGAACCATCAATGCCATTCTAAGTTCCTCTTGAATGAGCCAATTCTGTACGCACCTGTAACACCCCGATAGTTTTTCCGAGTTATTTAAAATTTTTAGCGGCGAATAGATTTTTACTTAGCACCGATATTATAATGTAGCCACTTTTAGCAGCAGTTAGTGAGGCGACGTTATATAATAACCCGTTAAAAAAAAAAATTCTTAGCACATTAAATTATCGTAACAAATTACGATGGACCCTTTTGAAATAATAAGATGTTTTGGGAAATTAAACTTTGAATAACTAATGAAACTTGAAGGGGGGTTTTGGTAAATTTTCTTTTAGGGTTTTATGTACAAGTATAGCTTTGTTGGGTAGCCGTCCTAGCCTCCACTCTCCTATGTCTGATACATTTTGAGTGAGATAGAGAAGAGACACACAGAGAGCAGATTTGCTCTACATTTACGGAGAAACAGAGTAGAACAAAGACAAAGAAAGAAAAGGGAAGAGAGAGAGAGAGAGAGAAGAGAGAAAGAGAATTATACTGAGAAGGGGTGTGTGCTCGTGAGAAATGGAGAGAGAGCCACTCAAAGGAAGAAATTGTACCCAGAAAGAAGGAGCGAGAAAAGGACGGCAGATTGGAATTTCGTCAATTTTCCGGTAAGTTTCGATCTTTTTCTCTTACATTACAGTGACTAGGTGTATAGTTTGAGTAATATATGAGTGTGTTTGCTTGTGGGGATGCAAGGGAGTGGGTATGAGTGTTTAATGTATTGTGTTTGATTAACTTGATGTGTGACATATGTGATCTGCATGAAGATGCCGGACGACAGTGATGATCACTGTAAGAACAGCCATGGGGCTGCCATGAAAGTGTGTATTTAGTGTTAGTGAGGAGCTGCAATGGCAGCCATGGAACAGGGATGAGTGCACTGTGTTAGAATGAGTGTTTGTGTGTGTGTTTGTGCGTATTTGTGTTGGTTCAAGAAAGGGAAGGAAGTGTATATTTGATAGTGGGGGTGTCTTGAAATTGGGTACATCAGTACAAAGAAGAAAGGAAGAAGACAGGTGAACAGTAATGGGTCTGTGCAGTGCAGTGGTACACTGTGCTTGCACAGTTGTACCACGTGGCTGCTGGGTACTGTACGCTTGTCCGAAAATTCTGAAAATTTACAGGATGATTCTTAGTGCAATATTACAATTTCTGTGAAAATTTCATAATTTTCTGATGTCGTATGTATTTATTATAATTTCTGCAATTTCAGAATTGTAAAAGTCTTTTGGAGCCCTTAAACCCAGAAAATGGTCAGGGAAAAATTAGAGTAATGTCGTTATGATATGAATAAGACTCGGTTTGAATTTGATAATTTTTGGAGTTTATTTTCTATGGTTTTCGTATCGCATTGGTTTTAGCAAAACGAATAGTTTAAAAATAGTTTTAATACCTTTTAATTTCTGATTTAAATTTCTATAACTTTTATACATATTTTAAAGCTGTTACAAAAATTATGGGACTTTATTTTCAGCTAAAAGAAATTTTGGCAATTTATGGGTTTTTAGTGTATTTAAAGAAATTATTTTTAATTCGAAAATATTCAAAATTTTAGAAAATTCATATTTTGACTCTCTACAATGTTTTAAGCTACGAAAGTGTTTTATTGTAATTTATTACGAATCTCGGGATATCATTACGCATTAGAGAGCGTACAGTGTTTTCGGCTAGGTTGGCCGTGCGCGGGAACCGTTTTGAGTTGCGTCATTCTGGGGTTAGAAGTGAGCGCCGTTTGGATAGTTGATAATAGGGTTTATAGTATAGTAGTGTATATTATTTTTCTAATAAATGAATTTCCTAATTTAGGTTAATTCAACGACTTTTGGATTGATGTCAATTAACATTGCATAGCGTGGATCGAGGTAAGGGATTTCTTCTGAAACCCAGTATTCTCTATTTGTCCTCGAATATTTCTTTGAATTGTTATCGCTATTCTTTTGGATTCTGTTATTTTGATTAAGTCGAATTGTTTGCCTTAAAAACCTATCTTGAGCCTTAAGCGTTTATTGGAAATCATATTCGATGCACTGTGTTTATTTCTCGTTGTGCATTGATTTAAGAATTGTATTATCCTTTGTTCTCATTCTGCATATTGATATGAGAGTTTGCATTGGTGTGTTTGGCGGGAGTTGGTGTATAGTGGAGGATATTGGTGTGGGCTAGTACCTTGATGGACTAGCCGGTGTATTGGTGTGGGCTAGTGCCTTGATGGACTAACCGGTGGAAAGTGTTAATGAGCATCGCCTTTGTGGCTTTGCTAAGTGATTACCCTGCATTGCTTGTGTGGCTTTGCAATTGCTCATGTTCAATATTATCTGTGATTGTTTGTATCGTATCTGAAAATCGTATTGATATCTGATGAAACTAGTATTGATTCTTTTTTTGAAAATCTATGAACTGCATCTGTAATTGTTTCGTAGTTTCTATCTTTGAGCGACCTTACTGAGCTCTCAAAAGCTCACTCCCCTTTGACTTCCTTTCCACAGGTGATAACCAACAATAGATCGCATTGGGTGTGGACTAGATCTGAGCCGAGCGAAAGAGAACTTAAGTTTCAGTATTAGCCTTTAGAACCCCTGCGTGGGCCATTATTGTTATTTAGAATTGTTAGCTTAGATTTGATGTTTCAAGTATAATTGTACGCTAAGAGTATTATTTTACTCAACGGTTTAGTTGCTCTGACGGACTGATGATTCTAAATTGCTTGAGTTGAGGTCGTAATTGTCTGAGTGTATCTGATCGAGCGAGTGTTAACGTTCCGAAAATTCCGGGATGTTACAGCACCCATCTCCACTTCTTCCAAAAACTCACTTAAAATAAATCCTATCATTTTTTTTGTCAAGTTCTTTTATTCTCATTCTCAGATATCCAAACTTACAACACACACACAAAAGACGAGCTAATGAGTAACAACTATACATGTACTCACCACTACGTTGTCCAAACGACAACACAAATATACCCACTACACAATTGCCAATAACAACACGCATTTACATAGTTTACCACGTAGCCACACAACTCACTTCTACCAATCCATTTCTACCCAATAACTGGAGCCACTTCAAAAATCCTCCAAGCAACATAATACTCACATGTTTACACTACACAAACGAACAATCAACATTGAGACGAAACCGTACAATTACCACACGATCGTACACCGACCACATAATACACACACACACCTATCGCATTGCGAAACACACCCACCCTCACATTATTACACTTTCAACATCACTTACACACACGCGCACTCACACATACACCAAATGTACACACATACAAACACTATGTACATACATACATTATACAAATGCATACCCGTCATAACATTACTACACCTCCAGTATCACACACACATACACCGCACACGCGCGCGTGCGAGCACACACACACGCACACTGTATGTATACACATAACATGCACACTACGTAGAGCATAACACATAGTTACACACCCACACAGTGCACACACCTCCACACACAACATGTCAGTACCTCGCGCGCGCGCGCACAACTGCACCTACCATTCACACTCACCATAACACATACATTACACATTGTAAAAACACACGAACACACACACACACACACACACACACACACACACTTTACATACACAAACACATACACCCTGAGCACATATAGAAACCTGTATGCACACTGCACATACATACCCCACAGCAGCTGTACAGGCACACTGCATATATTCCCCCACCCCAACATAGACACAATAAATGCGCACACGACACTCATACGCATCACTGTTTTCCCACACACGCACACTGTCACAATTGTCTTTGCAGCTGCCTCCCCCATCCACACACACTAGCGCACACCCACCTACCCACACATACGCACCCGCAAACACACCCCAAACACGTATAGCCCCGAACACCTTCACATTCATACACCCACCTTCGGTTCCTCTCTCTTGTTTTTCTTGTCCAAGACCCCTTTTCCTCTCTCTCTCTCTCTCTTTCTCACACACACATACATATATACTACCTATAAAAGTATGAACTTTGGAAATTATTTTTGGACGATTATGTCCTCTGTTAATTATTTCAATTACATTCTTACCCTTCTTTAATTACTCCCTATTAAATTTTGATAAAATTAAAAGAACATTTTGTAATGAATCTATTCTATACATTAGAAAATGAAAAGTGTGATGAGAAAGAAAAATAGAACACAAAAATTCTATTATGATTCTCTTCTTATTTTGGTTAAAATGAAATAAATATTAGATATTGAACTGGTTAATAAGAGCTGTAATTTTTTTCCTTATATTTTTAGGTAACTAAATAAATAACCAATTGAAAAACTAAAAAACAAAAACAAAATGAAGAAATTGAAATACTTGAAAAATCAATTAAGAAACAAAAAATTTTTGGAAAAACAAAAATGAAAAATGAAAAAGGGTTAAATATGCATAAAAATAAGGCTTAAATATGGTGCCAATTTGAACTGAAAATATGTTCGGTTATTACAGTTGAAGATCAGGTATTATGCATTTCTTATTGATGAAATGCAAAGTACATGGTCTTGAAAATTACAATTTAACCATAAATCAATTTAACAGATTACAAAAACAAAGACGTAGATTTGTTCTTTTAATTTCTCCATTTGTTTTTATTTTCAGCAGTACCATCAAACATTTCTTCATTCTAAAAGCCAACGAATAATATTTTCAAATATTGAACTCATTACAATTGCGAACATCAAATATACATTTCTTCTAAAACAAGTCACAAAAGAAATAAGAAGATAATTGGATCACATTATTTTGATCCAAAAAAAGATAATAATATCACATCAAATATTACTTTCGACTATATCCATTTACAACGCATGAACTATATATATCCGTTTCTTCTTGTCCTTCCTTTGACTTTCCTTCCTTCCTTTTTTAAATTGCCTCCACTCTCTCTTACTTCTTCTTCCTTGATCTCACCCTCTAGGTCGTGAGATAAGACTGTCCTATAATTACATAATAACTCCTAAATTCATTGTAATTTTTCAAGTCACTCATGTACTTCCATTAATTGTTTATTGCATCAAGTTTTAAAAAAATTATAGCTAAATGACGCAAATAATATCGCTCACACCAATCGTCACTAAAGATCCCATATACGAAAACTGTCACTACAAAAATAAATAAATATGCTAAAATTTATCATAAATCAAACCTTAGGTTCAGGACATTACAAATGATATCACCCGTTTTGCCTCCAAAAGCAACTTCTTCATTTGTTTGTGGCTTTCAGCGGTCGTTCGAGGGAAGCAAGCAACCGGGATACGAGGAGAAGACATTACAACAAACACAAGCCGTACCTTGTATGTAACTCATTTATCATCTTACTTTATGCAATTTGGAATACTTGAACAGCTGATTCTCCTTTGTGGGCCTATTTATGTTTGGACTTCCTTTTCGATTTTATTACCATGTACAAAAAAATGGGTGTTTTCACTCTTGTATCCGCATCAAGCCAGGCATTTACTTTTCAAAGACATTTGGGACTCTTCGGTATAAAGATAAAGATGTTCTGTTTAAGTTGCCCCACTCTGAATGTTTAGAACTGTAATTTAATATGCCCGATCGAACTCGGAACTTCAAAGCCCTTTGCCACTTTCACCGCCACCCCCTGAGGTTAAGTTGCCCCACTCTGTACTCCAATCACACACACCTACAACAGCAATCACACAGACAGCTTTCTTCGAGGGTTTTGTAGGCAGTCCGGTAACTGGAGGAAGATGGTAGGGTTTAAGGTGTTGATGGGCAAATGGGTTCTGGCAATTGCAATTGCAATGAAGCAGCAGCAGAAGAAGATGAAGACAAAGAGGAGGAAAAGGAAACAAATCTGGTGGGCAGACACGCACCGTTGATTTTGCTGTTCAGTCAATTAGAATCGACCCGGTGCTTGAAGCGCTTCACATTTTTTGGGGGCAGGGAACAAAGCGCAGAGAAAAGGTGCTACCGCTAGTCGCTTTAGCTTCTTTCGTTCAAGAGTTAGTCCCCTTACCGCTCATTTAACCAACTTCTCTGTATGAATTTATTTATTATTTTTTTTGCCTATAAAATGGTTACACCTCCAACAGTATTTACTTTTGCGATTTGCTCCTCTTGCTTATGATTCCTTCCTCTTCCTCCCCAGAAAACCATCAATCTCAAGAGAAGAGCACATTAGCTTCTGTTAACAACTGGTGCCAATAATTCCTTCTTCCTCTTCCTCCAACAACAGGATATTCTACGGTGTTTTCCAAGAGAACTCCGTTCATTCGATTCAAGGACACCCATAACTTTCTGGGATTTCGTTTGGCAAGTTCAATTCCAAGAAACCACGCTTACCTGCCTCAAGAATTGTAACCATAACTTTCTGGTATTCCGTTTGCCTTTTCTAAGGGTAAAAGTCATTGTATCAAAGGAACATCATCAGAAGCATAAACTCTTTCTTCTTTGATAGCATTGGCATATCAAAACTTACTTGCTTTCACTAACATCCCTGCTTATAATTCCTTCTTCATCCTCCAATTACACGTCAATCTCCAAGAAGTTTTGCATACCCCCCTATTAGACATCGCTCTCTCTAGTGCACGCAACAAACTCCAAGAACTTAACCTCACATCATATTTTTCTTGGTACTACGTTGCACTCAATTCCACGAATTACCCCTCTTTCTTCTCGCAATTCTTGTTTTCTTACAATTCTTCATTTTACATAATGTGTTTCTTGGTGGTGTACCTGTGTGGAAGAACGATTGCATGAATGACGCCTACTTGTCCACTTGGTTCAGGAATGATGGCAGACAAAAAGAAGGCAGGTAAAGGAAAGGGGACGATGGAAGCTCAGGGAGAAGCTGAGCGGGCTTTGCTACATTGGGAAAACTCAAGTCATGGAGAAAAACAATCAGTCTTCCTGCCTAGAGTTGAACATATGATAGAACATTACACTCAGATCAATGGTGGTTTAGGGGCAGAAATTCTAGTAAAAGCTGTTGGATATGCAAAAGAGCATCACATGTGGAGGTTCTGGGACTGCAGCTTCTGTTACGAGAACATGACTCCTGATACTAAATCCTTCATTGATCACATTCAAACTGAACACATCAAGGGTATCCAACCACTTTCAGAAGAGTACTTCACCAATTTTTTCAATGAGAGGAAGCTTAACGAACAGGTTCTTATTAATGTTAGTGCTAGTGGTGATGCGTTATATCTCCCATTCCCAAGAGAGGATGAAGAGGCTTACGGTATTTTCGATCCTATTGTTGATGATTGCGATGGTTCTGTTGCTGCTCATGGTGTTAGTTTCATGAGTTGGTTATTAGGCACAGATTCGCGAATCGAAACAATCTTACAAGGTTGGGAAGACCAAAAAACAAAAAAGGTATCTCCAGACAATCCTTCACTCCTATTGTTATTTATTTTAGTTTATGCGTTCGTTCATTCGTTGGTTCACATTACTTGTCTTCAAATTGTGCATCATTTAATGTTGAATTTGCGACAGCAATACTCTACCTACCCACTTGTTTCTTTGCGTCTCCTTATGTAGTAATTCTATCATGCACGTGGTAGAGTTTCCTAACTCTTCAGGAGAAAACTCTGTCAAATACGGGTTTCTTTAGTATTTACCTTGTGGTCTCACTATACTAAGCCTTGCAGCTTGCCGCAATTCACCAGTGCGCGCTGAAGCAGCTACCACATGTACTTGCATTGACATCCGTTAATGACTACCAGTGGATTGTGAGGCCACTGCTGAAGTTATTCATGAAGGTTTGTCTATGTATACACTCTCAGAAACACTTGGAGTGATGGGTTCTGTTTGCTAATATTCTCAGAGTTCACTTTTTCCAGGAACGCCTGATGGATCTGCTTTCCAGGAAGGCAGATGCTGCACAAGATGCATTGTTAGCAGAGATCGAACTAGATAGCGGCAAGAATCTTAGCAAAAGATGTGATCAGATGAAGGATACAAAGGGGAAATTGAATAATAAAAAAAAGAAGAAAGGTTCCAAAAAACCCAAGGATTCTCAGGTTTTGATTTTGGACTAGTCCTCTGCTATCGTACTCTCACGGTGGTATGTTTCATTTGTTATTGTAAGAGGTAGAATAATATTTCCTAGTATTGCAGGCTACCGAAGTTGAACAGAAATTCAAGCTACAAGAAGCCGGTGCTGAGCAATCAGATTATGGTCATCATCCAAATCCTCTGACTTGTGTTTCTGTACTCAGTTTTGAAGAGAAGGAAAGACAGCAAGAAAGCCCTTTGGAGAATCAAAGGCAACAAGGAAGTGAGGCTACACAGGATCTGTTGATGGAACGTAGAGAGAAAGGAGATGCAACAAGACCAGAGGAAGTTAGGGCAAGTGCTCCTGTTGATGAGTTGGAGGAACTTAAGGCTACCTCTTCCCTTACTTGTGATAGGACTGAAACGACTTGCTCAGATGGCCAAGTCCATGAAGGTCAGAAATCTTGTTTGTTAAATAGGTTACGGGTCCTTGAATTTTCCCCTATGCTCACAACATGCTTGGCAGGGACTTTTTAGCACGACACCTCCATGTAGGGAGGAGTGGAACTTAGATTATTGTCGATTCATTGCATTCTCGCCAGAAAAAAAAATAGTGAACTATGACCTACTGTAACTCATCCACTTAGATTATGCTTCGGGTTAAAAGTTGCTCTGTCCAACCCTCTTTGTTTTTTTTTTTTTTTTTGGAAACACGAGGGCCAGTGTTTATATCCCCTACCAGTAGGTCATGCACCAAAAATCAGAATTAACAGGTAGTGCTTACGAATTACCTCATTTATGCTTATTTTTCTCAAGTATAATGATACTAAAAATTTATGAATTACCTGTAATCTACCACTCAATGAACTTAGCATTATAAACTCTGCCATATGGCTCAAAATCAATCGTTACTCATTACATTTTTTCAGTTTGTTCATGTGCAAAGTTCAATACCTAATCTTTGGAAGTACCTTTAGATACTACTATGTATTTCTTGGGAAGTATTGGACGGCTTAGAGGTATTTGCATCCGACAATATTTAGATATTTTTAGTTTATACATTGGAAAAATCCGTTTGATCTCTTTTTGGCTATTGATAAAGGAGTTCAGTCTGACCCTTTATCATGTTTACCATTTCAGACATGTTACGTGCAGCGGGAAAGTTTTCGGGGACAGAGCTTAGATATGGTGGAGAAATCATTGGGTCCTCTAATCAGTCTTGGGTGTGTCTTGAAGAGGAGGAAAGAATGCTCGAAAGCTATATGGAGAATCAAAGGCAAGTAGAGAGTGAGGCTAAACAGAAGGTGTCAGCAGCACAAAGAGAGAAAGAAGATGCAACAACACCAGAGGATGTTATGGCAGGTGATCCTGTAGACAAGTAGGAAAGGCTCGAGGGTTCCTCTTCCATTTCTTTTGATACAACTGAAAGAAGTTGCTCAGATGGCCAAGTTGAGCAAGGTCTAAATGTTTTTTCTTTTTGTGACAGCGGAGTTATGGTTTGTTGGATTTTTAAGCCCGCAGACAAACTCTTTGGAATAAACTGAATAGCTGTACTGTATAGCATATCCTCATTGTGATAAACTGTTTTTGGAGGTTGTTACTCATGCGAAGTACTCTTTGAAGGTTGTTCTTAGGGGAGGCAGGGGCGGACCAGAAACATTTTCTTGGAGGGGTGGGAAGGGGAGGGGGGTGTTTAGAGAATGTCAATGGGCCGGGCTTGGGCCGGCCCAGCTCGGGCCCATTGGGCTTGCTGTGAAACCGGGCCGGGGCCGGGCCAGTGGGGCTGCAAACCGGGCCGGGCCGGGCCAGATGAAGGGGAAATCTGGGCCCAGTCCAAGCCCTGGCCCTAGGCCCAATATCTAGGGCCGGGCTTGGTCCGGGCCCGTGCCCTATTTTTTTTTTGTGCATTTTCTTGTTATTCAAAGTAAAGGCTTGAATTATGGTAATTTTTTGTTATTATTTAAGCAAATTGTAATGTAGTACTATGATTAAGATTTTTGTTATTATGTAAGCAAATTGCTCTCTTTCTCTCATTTACATCTCTCAATTTTAAATTTCTTCTTTCATATACTCTAGGCATATCCAATATTCACAATTTAACGAACCTAATCTTTATCCTTTTATTTCATTATAAGTCACATACATATATATGTATGTATGTATATACATATTTATTTGTCTTTCATTTTATTTTTTATTATATGTTAAACCTTTTTATACTCTTCTTGGTGAGCTTTATTAATAAAATCTTAACACATAATAATTATTACTATTTGAAAGAGATTATTTCTACTATTTGATATTTTACTTCTTCTTTCGTTACTGAAAAAATAACAATTATTTTTTAAAGTGATTGAAAACTCATAAAAAGGTGAAAATAATATTATTATTTTACTATATATTTTGTTATTATTATTTAATAATATAAATACTAGCTTTTTATATGTATTTTAACAGTTATTTTTTTACGCACGGTGCTAATACTAATTTATATGTAAGAGGGTGAAATTAGTCAGTTTGGTATTTATTGACAAATAAGTTCGGCTCATCCAAGACCACTAAGGTCTCTTCAAGGAGGCTCATGATTTCTCACGGTTCGATAATCTTTGTAATCTAATTCTTGTTTTACGTCAAACATATATTTGATTATTGCACCAAGGAAGAACGATCATAATAATTCATGTTCAGATTCATTACTCATTCGATCATCGTTGGACACGCACACTTATATATAATAATGTGTGTATATAATAATACTGGGCCAAAATAGGGCATGTGTGTAAGGCCAAAAAAGGGCCAACCTTAGAGCCAAAAGGGGGCCAGTTTTCTGGCCAAAAGAGGGCCGGGCCGGGCCCAACCCGGGCCATTTTAGGGCCGAGCCAAAAACTAGCCATTTTAGGCCCGGGCCGGGCCTGTTTCTCAAATAATTCGGCTTGGCTCTGACCTTGGCCCAAGCCTAAAGGTTAGGGCCAGTCTGGGCCCAAAAATGGGCCGGGCCGGGCCAGCCCGCTGGTCGCCCGACCCTTTTGACATCTCTAGGGGTGTTGAACCGAAAAGTTGGCCCTTTGTTCACAATTTCTTTTTGATGATTTAAACAGGAAAATCATTCAAGCTTTTCTTTTGATGTAATGCCTTTTTTAACCGGTTTAGACTGTTTAGAAGGATAAACGGAAAACAACATATACATTGTAACTTGTAAGACTAGGTACTATTGTAGGTTTAAGACATAAATGCTCTTCTTACTCTAATCTATGCGTAACACGTCTTTGATTCTTAACTTAGGGGCAAAGCTGTCACTTTCCATGTGCCCCTAACTTAAGCCCCACGTGCCTTTCACACGACGCTGAATGGGTCTGGGGTTGGTTAAAGTTAATATAATGGTTGAATTCCAGTAACCACATTGGCAATGGCAGTAAAGTTCCCCGGTCATTGGTCATTGCAGTATTAAACTCTAACAGTAATAGGCGACTTCTTTGACTCGCTAAGAAATATATGCTACTTGATAACTAATACTGGAAAATATTTGGCTGTTACGTGATTTTTTTTTTTTGGAGGGTGGGGGGGGGGGGGGGGGGGGGGGGGGGGGTGGAATAGAAGGATGCCTACAACCCCTCATATCGCAGCTCTTGATGATCATTATATTTCATTGATATTTATCAGTGATGCTAAAGCGGTGGTGTTTAGAATTGTCCTGACATGTCAACAAAAATGTTATTGCATATATTTTGCGATCTTTGATTATCGCGATATGGGTGATTACATCCCTGGTAATAACCAAAATTGTCCACCAATAAATATTACCGAGGGACGAAAATTTACTAGCTGTGAATTAAGAAGATGACCAAAAGTTATTATCAAATGACCTAAATCTACAATTGGATAAGCAATTGATTTATTAGTTTTTCAAAATATATACTAGGATTTTCTACCTTATTTACTTTTTAGGCTTTATGCAAATTCATATAAGTGAAATAAGCAACTTTATTGTCAAAATATGAGGGAGACTGTGGTCCCCCGCCCCTAGAATGGATCCGCCCCTGGTTGATGTAATTATTAAAATGAGATACGAATGTAAAGTTGGTTCATCTTTTGATAAGTATTTATTTATCGTAATAAATGTAGACGGTCTATGTGTAATGCACATACATTATACTAATAGCATCAAAGGTTAGTATATAACCATTTGACCAAAGTTTCTATCGAATAACCAACGTTTACAAAATTCACTACTCTTTACACTACAAAGTGACCAAAATATAACATGCTGTGACCCAAAAGGTAGATAGGCACTATTCACATACGAACATTTATATTGCCTATGTCTAATTTTAAAGCATTGTCAGTGACTAATAAAATTAAATATTACATATCTAATGTCTATTAAACTTCAAGATAAAATTTTCATTGACATTAATTTGATCCACTTCCCTTAACTTGATTAAATTTATTCCAACTGAAAGCCAAAAAGCAGTACATTGGACCTTGAAGATGGACACCAGTTTAAATCAAGAGGTGTACTGGCCAGTTCATGTAGTCGCAAAATATGGGCTCTATTAAACTACCCGATACATACATCAGATAAGTGTACTAGTGGGTTCAACAGTGACCTTCTTTGGCCATCCCCCTCTTAGCAAGGGTACCGGTCGGTTCTATTGTGTACCCGCCGGTGCTCCTGACTTGTACACAATAAATTGATTGGTGCTCTTGTTAAAGAGGAAATTACGCAAAAGGTTCATGTGTATGTGGTTTGTTTGAACGTCGGTGTAAGGTTCCTCTCTCCAGTACGATTGCATGATATGAATTCGCCTCGTGACTTTAGAAGATTGAGGGTTTCAGCCATCATCCTCACCATATAAACACAAAAGAAATACGACAAAAAGCATCGCAAATGCATTGAAATAATAATCGCCATATATAAACAAGCATATCGAGTTGATATAGTGTCGATCCTCTTAGCTTTAGTCCGGAGAGGAGTCAACACATGTGACAACATGCTTCCGAAAAATTTGGTTTTCTGACTCGCCACTAGTCTTAAGGTTAATTAAGAATGGCACATAGAGATAACAAAAAAAAACCCCCAGAATCTGTTCTAGATCACCAATTAAGCATATTAAATGCGAAACCAAGTTCCAATTCAAAGACTAAGGCCCCGTTTGACAGGATTTTTTTTTCCAGTTTTTAAACTAAGGCTGTTTTTGAAAACTCCACAAATGAGTTTCAGTTTTCAGTTTTGATTTTTTTTAGACCACCACCCTCCTTCCACTGCCGACAACCACTGCCCACCGCCACTGCCCACCGTCGGCAGCTGGCAGCCACTACCGTCGGCCACCGTCACGCCCCACCACCCCACCGCAAATCACCACCAAAGAAAAAAGTAAAAAAAAAAGGGTAATCAAACACAAAAAAAAAACTCAAAATAAAATACCCACTTGTTTTTGAAAAAAATAAATAAACTAATTTTGATTTCTTTTTGAAAACTGAAAATCAAAACTGAAAGTTTTGTCAAACATAGTCTAAGTTATCTCATGAGAAGGCATTAGGCACCTCATCATACTTTAAATATGTCTCTACCTGTTATTTAAAATTTTTGATGAATTTTGTCTAAAAAGTAAGGTACCCTAGTAGACCTAATTATTGGTTTGATCTCAACAACTGGGACTGAGTGGTCTACGTACCTGATCGGACTAATCAGAATCAACTTTTTAATAAAATCCAGCCCTAGGGAAAGCGACCTAAAAATTAATATGTGGTTATGAAAAATAAGGTTTATCAACTACTTCTATCCAACCAAATACAAGAAAACAAATTTTATCTTCCAAGGACTAAAATTTGATCTCGGGAAGGGAATTTAATATACTTCAACTAAGAGAAAAATAGAAAAGACTTACCTTCGATTTGGACTGTCGGTTGGTGATTTGAATTGCACCGGCAATGCAAAAAGAGTGCACAAACAAATATATGGATCTATGTGTATGGGGGAAGGGATCAAAAAATATTGTTTGTCTTAACGAGAAGACCTCATAGAGTAACAACAGCCCCCCTATGGATGTTTCCATTCTGTTTCGGGGTGCTTGGGAGATGAGAGGTTTGGGGTTTAGGGTTGCAGAAAAGCTATACAAAGAGGATAAGATGGAATCCTAGCCGCCACTGGAGAAACTAATGAATGGACATATATAAACACACCGGCCGGTACACATAGGTGTATAAGGTATACATAGTGTGTTTTTCCTTATGCTTTTACTAGTAAGCCCTATTTAGAAAGAACTTTCGATCTGCCAATAGAATGCATGTTAATAAAATAAAAACAGGCTAAGAACTCAAATCCAGGCAAGCTACACCACCAGCCTGTGACCTAGGCTAAGCCATTGAAATGGAATAAAAAGAAAAGAAGATAAAACCTATAAAAATGACTAAATAAACTGCGTTTAAACTAGGCTGGACTGGACTTAGTTAGACTGGTCTAAATATACGATAAAACCTACAAAAAATGGGTATTTGCACCTACCCTTCATCTTGAATAGATCTTTAAACACTAGTTAGTGATTCGTCATGATTGTAACGTATGATAAGCTTTGGGATTTTGGCAACTAAATTATAAACATAGGGTGAGTCAATTGAGCCTGAAAATATGCCCAAAAAAAAAGTATTTAAACAATGTGTAACAAGTTCCATATTTTCTAATGTATTATCTAATTTAAGTTTATGTAATTCTAAAAAATGGCATTCAAACAAGTTAATACATGCTTTTGAGTTTTCTTGGACGCCATTTTTTTTTACATTTTAACATACAAAAATTAACCAAAAAAAGTGCAAGTCTAAGACCATTCCTTATTGAGGATGTTGCTCTTAAAAACTTGGTCAGGAACCACAGCCAGAGAATTGACAAGACAAAAAAAGTAACAATCGAGTGAGGGTTTCTGCTAAGGAACTCTCTAATGCTTAAGTCAAAGTGTATCTAATAGGGTAGAACTCTGAGAAAGCAAGTAGGCACAATGTGTATGTATGTGAAGTTATCTGCGTACATGGCGTAGTCCTCTTTATATAGCTATAGGTTGAAGAGCCCATAGTCCTGGCAACTGGGTCATGGGTCAGATCTGTTAGGATTCTTGAGAATCGCATCAAGATCTAATCAGGATCCTTTTAAAATCCTTGTTCCTTCAATATGGTAACCACAAAATTTGTGGTTGACTAGGTTGACCATGAGTCAAACTCGACACGTGTCATCTCTTTATTAGGAATGTATTTTTAACTCTATCATAATGCCTCATGCTTTTATGAAGCGGGGAAAAAGCAAAACCAACTGTCGGGATAGCTAAGCAACGAATCAAGTGGGCCAAGAAGTTCTCTGGGATTAACTTACCCAGAGCATAAATTTTGAAAAATGCTTGGACCACCTGCTCAGATAATCTGTTTGGGCATGGTCAGCACAAACACAATTAGTTTGAACCCAATCTACTCGAGCTGATGTTGTACCTTGGGCTTTGTCTGAGACCAAGGGCAGAGTGCTCGGACAAAGCCCAAGGTACAGCAGATGACTCAAACTTTGTGCTCTGTCTAAGTACAAAAGGAATGGATTTGGCACTCTACTCGGGCAAATTTCTTGACCTTTGTGCTCTGTCTGAGCTCAAAGGGAATGAACTTGGCACTCTACTCCGGTAGATCGGATGACATTCTGCTCGGCAGATGCTTTGACCATTGTGCTTCGCCCAAGCACAAAGGGACTGAACTTATCACTCTTTTTAGGCAGAGTGCCTAGACGGTATTCTGCTTAGGCAGATACCTTTACCTTTGTGCTTCGTCTGAGCATAAAGAGTATATACTTGGGACTTTGCTCAGGTAGAATGCTTAGACAATATTCTGTTCAGACATATGCCTTAACCCTTGTACTTCATTTGAGTACAAAAGGAATGGATTTAGCACTCTGCTCGGGCAGAGTGCGACACTGTATTTTGCTCGGGCAGATGCCTTAACCCCTGTGCTTTGTCCGAGCACAAAGAGAATGAACTTGGCACTCTACTTGGGTAGAGTGCTCGGACGGCATTCTGGTTGGGTAGATGCCTTGACCTTGGTGCTCTAGAGAGCACGAGGGGAATGGACTTGGCACTCTGCTCAGGCACAATGCTTGGACATTATTCTACTCGGGCAAATGCCTTAACCCTTGTGTTTCGTCCGAGCATAAAGGGATTGAACTTGGCACTCTGCTTGGGGTAGAGTGCTCAGATGAAATTCTGCTCAGGCAGATGACTTGACCCTTGGGCTTTAGAGAGTACAAGGGGTATGGACTTGGCACTCTGCTAGGGCAGATTCCTCATATGACATTTTGTTCGAGCAAATGCCTCGACCCTTGGGCTTCTTGATGGTTCACACGTGTCCTTTAATCCCATCGTAATAAATTATCTTGGTGAAAATTTTGAATCTCGATGCTCTGAGAAGAGGCCAAGTAAGGGGAAATGAACAGTCACTTTTCTAGGAACGGTTACTGAGAAGCTCTTTATAAAAGAGCAAGTCCCTTTCATTTCTCATTTTTTCACTCCAAAATTTTCCAAATGTTTTGCCTTTCATCAAGTAAGTTCTCTTTCCAGTCTCTTTTTAGTTTGGCATTTCACTTTAATAGCTTCAAGTCAGTTGAGTAAGAGAAAGTTTGAGTCATCAGATAGTGTTAGCTCTTCCGAAGAGTTTATTAAAAGAAGCTCATCTTCGTCTAATGGGCGATCTCCAACATCTCAAAGCGAGTCTAGTCTTTCTAACCCACAATCTTCTCGACCTTTACCTCGTAGAGACAACTTAGGGGAGGTCAAAGGCAAGGCAGAGAAAAAGGAAGACCCTCAGCCTTGGTTCACCGCTGATAAAAGGCGAAACAAGATGTCTAAGCGTGAAGTAGAAGTTTTCCTAAAAGAGTTCACTTTACCAAGGGGATACACTGCCCAGGTCCCCGAGTTGCAAGAATCGACAAACTACAAGACCAAGGAGAAGACATGTGTGTATGAGGGGCAATCAAGGTTGGGATATAGGCTTCCCTTACATCCTTTTGTTGTTGCTATGTTTGACCACTAGAAGATGGTACCTCGCCAACTTGTACCCAATGGCTGGGGGAAATTAGTAGGCCTCATCTACTTGGTTGAGACTTCGGGTCACAAGGCATTTCCTGCAGACTTCATGAAAGTCTTCTTCGCATTGTGCTTTGTTAAGGGTATCGCAAATAGTCTGCACTGGTATTATATCCACAACAAATAATAAATCCTTAGGGGTGCCTCGAAATCAAACAAAGGTTGGCACTTTAGGTACTTTTCCATAAAGGGCCAAGGCTCCCATTAATAATTTCCCCAGAACTGGAACAGTTACTGTAAAGAGCTTAAAAATAGAGACAATCCTGTTCTCGATGCCTTAACGAAGTGCATTCTTGATGATATCAAATTTAGAGGTCTCCATTCCAACCTTTGTTTGATTTTGAGGAGCCCCTAAGTTGATTCTTCATCACACTTCGTGACTAGCGTGTCTTTTACTAGGGTTGGCCCTTTAGGTAGATATCAAATGTACCTTCCTACATTTTCTATACTCCGTAAGCATCTTCCGTTATTGTGCTAAAATCACCTTCTCTTTTGTGCATAGATGGCTGGCGGTAGTGGAAGAGCACCTAAGTCTAGTCTCGTGGGTGTTCTTCATAAGGCTAAAGGGAAGATGAAATAAAAGGCACCCTCTATTGACTTGTCCCCTGCCCCCCAAAAGACTAGAGTTAGTCATTTTGAGTCTCCTTTTCATGTCATTAAGGGGGTTTCTGCTGAGGAAGATCCTATCTTCCGTCCAAGGTGGATGATCAGGCAAGGCGATACGGGAGCAGTATCTTTCCCACAACATCCTCGCCAAAGATATAGGATCCTTGAGAACTAGACTCACGAGTCTTTTTCCTGCTCCTTTGCCTAGGTGACATATGGTGTAAGTATTCTTTTGTCTTTCCTCACCTTTTAACTTAAGGCCTTTATTGTTCATACTTGGTTGCCATTTTTGCATTCCAAATCTATGCCTATGGTAGCCAGATGTTTTCTCGATTCGAGATGGTTGGGGAAGTGGCCGCTCAGACCAAAAAAAAGAATAGAGATGTGTTTGCCAAAGCTGAGGAGTCTGCAAAGCATGTCCAAGACCTATTGGATGAAAAGAAAAAGCTTGTCTCCAAAATTAGCAACTTTGAAAAACGATGCGAGAAGGCAAAAAAGGAGGAGGCCGAGGCTAGGGAAAAGGGCATCCAAGATTACATCGTTGGAAACGTTGGCGACGAGTGGCTCAAGAAGTGCACTGAAGATGGCTTGAAGATTTATGAGTTGGGTTTCCAAAAGGCCATAGAGATGTTCACCTAGCCATTTCCTGACATTCCCCTAGATGACTTTTTTGTGCCAGTATTCGGGTCACCCTTTGGAGAGATAGTTGTGCCTTTAAAGGCCAGTGATGTAGCTTTTAAAGCCGAGAAGGATGGTCAGCCCGTATGCCCCCAAGTCTTAGAGTAGATGTCTTGTTTTTGTGTACTCTAGACTTTTTTGGATGTAATCACTGATATTTTTATCCAAGTACTTTTGATACCCCTGAAGGGTTTTAAGTATCTATGTTATTTGTCACCACTCTTTTATAGGGTGTTGGTCAATGCAAATGTGTATCCATGAGCTTATGCTGTCCACATCTAATTTGCATTATGTACTTTGACGTAAACTCTTATTGTCAGTTAAGACCTGGCAAAAAAGCCTTGCACTCTCGCTTGGCCAGGTTTTGAATTTACGAAGTATGGTGGGGTGACGAAGTCCCACAAAGATTTTACCGTTTCACGGGTTAGAACTATGCTATACCATTTGGATAGTACTTGGGTTTTATCATAGCACTTCTAGTACACTTCTTTAGAGAAGGGTACATACTGGAGGTATTTGAATCCCAAACTCATGAAAGCTGGGTCAACTCAAGAACTACCCTGCTGGAAGACCCTGCACAGACCAGCCTAAGTTTGGCAGGTGCTAGAGTTCTTGAGAACTTGAAATCTTAAGAAGGTGTTAGATTGAGCACTCTGCTGGAGCAAAAGTGTATCGAGAGATATGCTGTGTGAGAATTATAGTGTCAAAATCATGTTAAAAAAGAAAGTACATAGGGGATTAATGTCAATCCATTTATTTGTCTAATTGTCAAAAAATATAACTACTAGTCTAAAAGTTGGAAAAAAATCCTAAGTCTTGCTCTAGGGTGGACAAGGTTTGAACCCCCTGCGTGCCCCCTCCCCCAAACAAGGAGTACCATGTCTTGGGGCAATATGTTACTGATGGTAGTGACAAGGGTTCTCTGCATTCCATATACGGGAGATTGTGTCCCCAGAGAGTGTTTTCAGCACATAAGTGCTCGGCTTGAGTACCTTTGAAACACGATAAGGCCCCTCCCAATTCAGAGACAACTTTCCCGTGGCTGATTTTGGATTAGATCTTCCAGTTTATGAAGGACTAAGTCATCAACCCGCAGGAGCTTTGAACGAACCCTCGCTAGTTATAGTAGCGAACTACCCTTTGCTTGATGAATAGGAAACGGTCGTGGGCTTAAACCTCAACTTCGTCTAAGAGATTTAGCGATTTAGATTTCCTCAGAGATTGGTTTTGTTGTCTTCTTTGTTGAAATGAAGAGTCCGCACTGTAGGAAGTTCGCCTTCAACAGGCAATAAGGTTTCTGTCTCAAAGCAAAGGATGAAGGGTGTCTCTCCCATGACAGAGTGTGGAGTAGTTCTGTATGCCCAAAGTACTTTTGGGAGATCATTTACCTATCCTCCTTTCATCCAGCTTTTTCTTCAGTCCTTGTAGGATGCTATGATTCATGTTCTCAATTTGACTATTTGATTGAGGATGGGCCACAAAAGTGAAGTAAAGGTCAATTGACAGGTTTTCATAAAAGTTTCGAAACTTGGAGTTATCAAACTACTTTATGTTATTAGTAATAAGTGTCTTTGGTACTCCAAAGCAACATACAACCCTCTTCCAATAGAAGTCTTCGCACTTGGAAACCAGCCCACTTTGTAAAATAGTCAATGATGAATATTACAAACCGCATGAATTAGAGAAACTACCGAACTGAAAGGGGTGACTGGTGTATGAGAGATAGGCGCAAACTTTTGTACTTCACGTGAATCTGATGGCATCCTTTCGCATACTCGGCCAATAACATCCTTGCTTTAGTATTTTTTGCACCAAGTTTCTTTCCCTGAGATGATGTTTGCATATCCCTTCGTATACTTCTTGTAGTACATGTAAGGACTCTGTTTGGTGTAAACACTTGAGATAGGGAAGGTTAAAAAATTTCTTGTATAAGACTCCCTCTACTAAGGCATATTAGGAGGCTCTGGTCCGAAGGTTGCGTGCTTCATTTCTTTCGTCAGGTAATTTTCCCGTGGAGAGATATTGAATGATGGGGTCCATCTAACATGGCTCCTGATCTACCACTTCAATTTCACAGCCTTGGGGCTGATTCTATGCTCCTTGAAGAGCTCAATGTAAATTGTGCGGGAACTCAAAAACATCCATAGAGGCTAACCTTGACAACGAGTCTGCCTGAGCATTTTGATCTCGAGGAACATGGCATATAGTTAAGTTCTTGAATCTTGCTGCCAAAGCCTTAACTAGATGAAGGTACTGGACCTTTGTCTCATCTCTGGCCTCATATTCTCCCAATACATGGTTGACCACCAACTGAGAGTCATTGTACACCGAAAGTGAATCTACCTTTAAAGCATTCGCTAGCCTTATCCCCTCAAGAAGAGCTTCATACTCTGCTTCATTGATCGATGCTTGAAAAACTAAAGCAAAAATCATACTCGATGATAAATTTCTTCGAACTGATGAGGATGAGCCTTGCGCCGCTGCTGCCAAGTGTTGAAGAGCCATCAACGTATAGAACCCAAAGATCTGGGGCCTCAATAATGATCAACTGCGGGGAGTCTTCAGGCAATGTACATTTAACTATAAAGTCTGGCAAGGCTTGGGCCTTGATCCTAGTGTGAAGTTTATACTGGACAACAAACTCTCCCAGCTCTACCGACCAGTTGACAGTTGACCAATTTCCCTGACGTTTCGTGGTTTTGCAATGTCTTCCTTATGGGTTGGTTTATTAAGACTATTATGTGTGAGACTGAAAGTATGATCGAAGGCATCTTATTGATATGATAAGGGCTAGGGCTAGGTATCGTGCTTCCAAGTCTTGCAAGGTCTTCCTCACATAGTAGATTGGTCTCTGTATACCATTTTCTTCTCTGACCAAAACCGCACTGACTGCCACCTCGCTTACTGATAGGTAAAGAAAGAGGTCTTTTTCTGTAGAGGGCTTGGTGAAAAGAGGAGAAGATGCCAAGTATTGTTTTAAATCTTCAAAGGAATTTTGGCATTCTTCAGTCCAAGCGAAGTCTTTTGCTTTCCAGATGGCTTTGAAGAAGGTTAGGCATCTCTAGAGCCGTAACTCTTTCTGTCAATTCTTGAACTTGTTTGATAGTTCTAGGAAGTATCATGGCTTGGATAACCTTTATCTTTATCTTCTCTGGATTGGCTTCAATGCCACACTGAGAAACCATGGAAGCCAAGAAATTTCCTCTTACAACTCCAAACGTGCACTTGAGTGGGTTTAATTTTATCTTGTCAAAGGTTTTCTTGAGGTCCTTGACATGGAATTCTGCTCTGACACTTTTTACTAACATGTCGTCTACATAAACTTCCATGTTTTTTCGATTAGATCATGAAAGATCATGCTCACCAAACCCTGATATATAGCTCTTGCATTCTTAAGTTCAAAATTCATGACCTTATAACAGTAGAGTCCATGCTCAGTGATGAATGCATTATCTGATTGTATCCTGAGTACACGTCTATGAAGCTCAACAGCTCATGCCCTAAGGTGGCATCAATATGTTATCAATCCTTGGAAGTGTATAGCTATCTTTTGGGAAGGCTTTATTGAGGTCTATGAAGTTGATGCATATTCTCCATCTATTGCCTGATTTTAGAACTATGACAACATTCACAATCCAATCTGGGTAGTGGATCTCTCTGATGAACTCGGTGTCAAGTAACTTGTCCACTTCTTCTTCTTCTTCTTCAATCTTCACTTATCTCTCCAGGATAGATCTCAATGTCTAAGAGATCTATGGCCGGTTCGCCTCTCCTTATCTTCGTCTCATCTCTGAGGTCTTTGATGGCGAGGGCTTTTTTGTTCTTAGCTCGGCATGATGCTACATAGCACTGCTGGGCTACAATCTAGTCATCCTTAACTTCTCATACTCCATGCTCTATGGGGAACTTCATCTTCAAGTGGTATACAGACATTACCGACTTCAACTAGTTTAATGCTATCCATCCAAGTATGGGGTTGTAGGCCAACGGGACATGCATAACCATGAAGTCTAACATTAGTTTGGCTTGAGATAGAGGTGTGCCCGCACCAATCCGTAACACAATAATTTCCTTAATTATCACTAGATGGTTGGAGAATCCATAAAGCGGTGAATCCATGCGAAGTCGAGCAAACATGATGTTCATCTATTGAAAGGCAACATAAAAGAGTACTTTGGCTGAACTCCCGTCATCGACTAAAATCTTCTTGACATCAAAATTCCCTAATGGGAGTGTGATGACCAACAGATCATTGTGAGGGGTCTTCACATCTTCTATATCATCTTTTTGAACGGAGATAATGGGCACTGGTAGAGTCTTTTGTTCCTTACTTGGAGACTGGCCTATTAGGCATACCTTCCTTTGTGCTTTGCAAGCCTATCCGAATGAGCCTCTTGTTACAATGCCCCCATAGATAGTGTCAATTATACCAGTATCCTCTTATCATTATTTTCTTCCTTAGGCTACTGGGGTTACTTCTCTCCGATCATTTTTGTGCGCTACATTCTTCTTCAAGTGTCTACACTTAATGAGGGCCTCAATTGCTTGCTTGAGCAACTCGCATTGTCAATAGTATGGCCATGATCATTGTGGAAGTGACACCATAGACTTTTATTTTTCTTACTTGCGGGGGACCAAATTTTTTCTGGCAAGTTAAGAGTCTCTTTCCTAATCTCATGTAGAATCCATGATGGTCGGGCATTGAACGACGTCAGGTTCTTCATGTCGAGCTACTCCTTGGGGCATCGCTCATGGCCATTCCCTTCTTATCATCCTTTATGAGTTTCCAAGTATTCTCTACTTGAATATACTTGTTAGCTTTGTCTAGAAGAGCATTCATATTCCCAAGGGACTCTCGTTGACAGAGAATGCAAACTTGGATATGGGTTGGAGGCCTTGCAAGGAGCTGTGTACTTGACCGACTTATCCAGATTGTTAATATTAATGTTGCAACTTTGTGTCATCTAAGATAATGAGATAAGGACTCATTCTTTTCTTACACCACATTGGGCAAGCTTGTCGAGTTCTCCTTTCTTAAGAAATTGCTCACAAAATGCTTTTGGAAGAGGTTTGAGAGCTGAGAAAAGGAGTGGATAGATCTCAGCTGCAGGGACTTGAACCATGTGCGCGCGTCCTTTTTCAAGGTAGTTGGAAAGGCTCAACTAAAAACGACGTCCGAAACCTAAAAGAGCAAAATGTTTGTCTCGAGCTGCTAACCATGTTCCCCGGGGTCACTGCTGCTATCATATAAATCACACTGGGGCATTCTGAATTAAGTGGTAGCTTTGCTTTCTCGATTACCTTGGATAAAAGATATCAAGAATCCTCCACGGGGGAGACACTCTTTGGGGACGAGGTTTAGTGATTGCCTTCCAAAAGGTCCTTCCTTGGGAATGATTCTCAGGTGTGGTATGTCAGTGAGGTCGTACTTGAAGATGCTCTGTTTTTGGACGGCATTGTCATTGAGGGTTATCGCCCTGCTCAAGGGAGGAGTTCGTGCTAGCTTCGAATGATGAGTCTCAATGATAACATGAATTACTCCTTGTGACATTCTCTTCACTCTTCTTTTCTGGTTGATATGTCGGGTTAACTTTTGACTTGTACTTGCAATCATAGCTCGATTATGAGGAGAGTTGGGAGCGGAGATAGCTGGGTTCAAGGTGAGGTTGATTGGTGGAGGCTGAAGCCATTGCTACGTCGATTGTTTTTCTATAACGTGTTTAAGAAATGTTTTAGCTCATGAGTTCCCCTAGTAAGGTCTGCATGTGGGGTCTTGAATAACCTACGATTGAGACGGTAACGAAGGTCATCATTTCTAAATGTGGTGGTTGGCATACGGTTTTTATGAGATCCATTGTCTGACTCGGGCATAACAGAGGTTACATTGATATAAATGTCTGCAACAGAACTAACACAGTGATGAGAAGGCGTCGAGCGCTGACCGCAGGAGCGATCATGTCGGCAAGTGCTATTGGATCGTGCACGGCGATCCCAGTTAGAGTGATTGACTAGAGAATTGCCAGAACATGAATGTTTGGCCATGTTCCTTATCATGGTCCCATGGACAGTGCTAATTAGTTGCTACTACAAACTTGGTCGGGAACCACGTCGGAGAAATGACCTGCAAGATATAAAAGAGTGATTGTCGGGTGAAGGTTCTGGTAGAGGAACTCTTCGATGCTCAAGTCAAAGTGCACCTAATAGGGTCGATCTTTGAGAAAGCAAGTAGGCACAATGTGTATGTGTGTGAAGTTGTCTATGCACCTGGGGGTAATCCTCTTTATATAACTGTAGGAAGAAGATTCCTAGTAGGACTAGGATTCTTTGTGACTGGGCCATGGGGTGGATCTATTAGGATCATGTTAGGATCCTTGAGAATTATGTCAAGATCTAATTAGGATCCTTTTAGAATCCTTGTTCCTCCAATATGGTAACCACCAAATCCATGGTTGACTAGGCTGGCCATGAGTCAAACCTGACACATGTCATCTGCCAGTATGTATTTTCAGCTATATTGGAGGAAATGATTATAGTTTGTTTGATGATTTTCAAATCATTATACCGCATTGGATTCTTTAGTAATCAAGACTCGAGGAAGTCTTACATGACCGTATGACTTTCCTCATCGCAACAAAAATGTCAATATTACTTTAAAAAGGTAAAGACATTCTTGAGTTGAACCCTACTAAGGATAAGTACCATGCTGTTAGGTGTGTCTAGGTTAAGATTTATCTGGTATGTTATTTTTCCTTTCTTGTACCATACCATTGTGATGAAAAAAGGTTCTTTACGCAAGCACGTGGGCTGTTATAATTGCACAAGGGTCTAGAATGGTTCATTCATTGTTCATCAAATGTCGACATTCAAAAATTACAAGAAAGTCAATAGTGAAAATTGTGACATGTGATGCTCGATTTAATATATGTCATATGTATCTTTGATGTCTTCGTTAACCAAAGGATAAGATAATCACGTGTCTTTTCTTAATCTATGCTTCCTTCTTTTTTGTTCCCAAAGTCCCAAAAATATAAAGCATTCTGAATTTCGGATGGCAAATTTGATAGTTCACCACTGATAAGTTACTAATTTAATGTTTAGTTATTTTTCCGTTAAATATTCGCACTCACTTTTCTAATGCCGCCGCCCACCTCGCCACCTACAGCAATACACCACCACCAAATTAACACCCAAGGTATTCAAGCTTGATTTTTTTTAACTGAGAAGCTGAACCTCCAATTTTGCCCCTTTAAAGTTGAGAGGCCCAATGGTGAAATAGGAACTTATATAAAAAGATAAAACAAGTTAAATGTGAAGGACTTTTCAAAAGCTAAGTCAAACATAAGGGACCATTTGAATAGGTATACATAATTTTTTTCTCATATTCTATTTTCTCTTATATTTCACATCTTTATATACTCTTTTTAGACAATTCAATTATCATGAGCCTCAACATTTGGGTTACCATTTGATGCCAAGGAAAGTGGGTTCGTACTTACGTGGAGGTGCCACAAAGGCTGCAGTCCGAGTCAACTTCCAAGTATGCAAAGAGAGAGACAGTGAGGGCGAAGTAAGGACAGAGAGCAAGGCTTTACAGACAGGCCTTGAGGAGTGGCAGTGCTGCGAAGACAAGGCTGAGACGAACAGGGCTGATAGTCGACAGTCTAAGTCAAGGTCCGAGTCGGGGTCCAATGTTACGGTCCAAAGTTATGTCCAATTTTGTGTTTCTCTCTCTAGAATCCAATAACTCTCAAATTCTAGAGTGAGAAAGTGATTTTTGTGAGAATGAATGATAAGTTCCCTTTTGAGTCATAAAGTTCACTATTTATAGGAGACAGTGTGCTTGTGTCATCAAGTGCCACATGTCATCCCCTGAGAGTGACACATCACCAGGGTGTCCCAAAATACCGGTTCTCCGTTGGACTACCGGTTCCTAAATTTGCACTGCCTCACCCCACATAGCATCGCTCTACCTGCCTGAGAAGACTGAAGACATCGAGATGGCATGATCAGAGTAAGCCTGTTGCCCCAGCCACCGATCCAAGCCCTTATTGAATCCCACAAGTGCGTCAAGAGACGCGTAGAGAGCCTGATAGCGGCGAGGGTTTCCCCTGTAACCAACTGCCAGGCAAACTAGGCGTGATGCCCTCCAAAGACTTTCTTCCGTCCCGGAGTGAGCCGGGGGTCATCGTCTTGGGGGCACCGATGATCACCGGTAACGTGAGTGGACATGGTCACAGCTCAATGCCTAATGTCATGCAAGTCACCCCAGACGACGATAGCATTGTGGTAACGAGCCTATCCCACTGCAAAAGGTCCTCGTGCCGGAGCACTATGAATGGAGCCCCTTGGAATACTGTACACTTTGGAGAATGGGTCGAAGCATATTCCACGTCCATGGCAGGGGCGCATGGTGTGGTGAATGAGTGTGATGCCCGGGGGCCTGTAACATGATTGTGGGGCATGGGCACGATGCCAACAGCATGAGACAATGATAGTGACGCATGGGCACAATGCCAACGGCATGAGACATTGATTGAGACACTAGGCATGCTGCCCACAGCACAAGACATTGATTGTGGCACATGGGCGCTGTGTCTACAACACTAGACATGATTGTGGCGCATGTGCGCTATGACAACGGCATGAGACATTGATTGTGGTGCATGGGCACGATGCCAACGGCACGAGACATTTATTGTGGTGCATGGGCACGGTGCCTATAGCACGAGATATTGATTGTGGCGCATGGGCGTGGTGCCTACAACACGAGACATGATTGTGGATGTGCGTGATACCTACAGCACGAGACATGATTGTGGCGCATGGACGCGGTGCCTACAGCACGAGACATGATTGTGGGGCATGGGCATGGTGCCAACGGCATGAGACATTGATTGTGGCACATGGGCACGGTGCCTACAGCACGAGACATTGATTGTGGCGCATGGGTGCAGTGCCTACAGCACGAGACATTGATTGTGGTGCATGGGTGCTGTGCCATTGGCAAGAGACATTGATTGTGGCGCATGGGCACGATGCCAACGGCATGAGACATTGATTGTGGCGCATGGGCGCGTCGACGACCGTCACGAGATCATACTTGGTACTGGGGCATATGTCATGGAAGTGGTGCAGGGGTGCAGCGATGAACGTCGTGAGACCATACCTAGTGCCGGGTGCACATGTCATGGAAGTGGCGCACGGGTGCGGCGACAATCGTCGCGAGACCATACCTGGTGCCGGGGGCACATGTCATGGAAGTGACACACCGGCGCGGCGATGACTGTCGCAGAGAGGCCGCACGGGCGAGCGTCGAGTGTCTCAGAGACGGGGCATGAGCCAAGTGTGTATGTCATATCAAAATAATAAGTGTGATCTTTAGTAATGACAAAGTTGGGAATGATGATACGCGGTCGTCGACGACGAGTCATTTGGCTGTAGCGCCCGACTTTGGGCAACGGGCATTGCAGGAATGGTGTGCGATCGTGGGTGACGGATAACGAAAGTCGCGAGGTTGATGTACGATTGTCCGTAAACATCACGGAGGTGCAAAGACTCGAGAAAACAAGTGCGAGCGGGAGGGGAGGCCATAGGCCAAAAATAGAAGGAAGGCCAAGGCCACCACCCCTGGTGAGGCCGAGGCCAACCCCTTGGTGAGGCTGAGGCTGACCCTAGGGGTGGCCAAGGCCAATGGCCAACTCCCATGAAGGGAGGCCAAGGCCACTCCCCCTTTTGGTGAACTTCGGATGCACCGACGGTAGGTGTTTTGATGGGCAATGATGAATCCGAAAGTTGCGTTATGACAAACGTGTTATCGTGAGTCGTACCCATGTGACAAACAAGGTGCCAAAGTCACAAACAAAGCGTACAAAGCGCAAAAAGGACTTTGCACAAAAAGTGAACAACCGAGGGGGGAAGGCCAAGGCCAACCCCCCATGGAGGCCGAGGCTGACCCGATGGCCTTGGGGGACGCCGAAGCTGACCCCATGGGGTTGGCCAAGGCCTTTGCCCCTTGACCCCGTTGCTCCATGTGCGCCGTTGGCCGATGTTTTTGAAGAAAAAGGTGTTTCGGTGGTCGCGGCGTGACGATCGTGCTACCGTGAGTCACGCTAGCATGAAATAATTGGTGACTAAGTCATGCACGAAGCATGCAACGTGAAAAACGCACGTGACTTGGGCATGTGCACTTTGATCGGTTCGATGCGTTGAAAAGTTGACCGTTGAATGTGTCGACGTGTTCGTGCAAAGTGGGACCCTAGTGGGCCCTTGGTTGCGACCATAATAAGTTGAGAACACATTATTATTAATCTTTGAAAAAAATTATTTATACCATTTTGTATTTCACTTGTTCATTTGTTGCTGAAAGACTAATAATTGTTACTAAAAATAGGAGAAAACTCATAAAAGGTAGAAGTAACCTCAATATTATCATTATTACTACTACTCATTTTGATATTACTAGTCAACACATAAGTCTAAACTTGTTATGAGTACTTACTGTTAGCCCTATGGTTGGATAACCTAGGCTTACATCTTGTTTTGATGATAACTACACATTGATTATGTTCTAATGTGTGTTTTGAGTGGATTCTTAGTAGATATATACATGACACTCATGAAGACACATTTGAGAAGTTGGATAGATGGATTGAAACCAAAGAAGCTTAAAGTTATAGTGGACATACTATGGAAGCTTCATCAAGTCCTATGTCAAAGAGTAAGAAAGAATGCAAAGGCTAAGTTACTACGATTATGATTGGTCTTTACTATTATGTAACTAGTCTTGGTTTGATGGTTGGATTGATGACTATGACCTAAAAAGACCTTAGGACACCTTGTGCATTGCATGTGAGTTCATAACCTTTCACACAAGTGTGGTTCTTGAAAATGAGTGAACTTTGGAGCTCACTCAGATTTTCTCAAAAACTATTTTGGTGCTAATCTTTTCATATTTTGATAAAACTTTTCATTAGCTTTCCAACGCAAAAAACGGCACCTCAATCCGTTTTTTCTAGAGAAAGTTATGCCCAAAATAGGAAAGGGGTTTCCGTGAGGCAGCTGATTGGCAGTAGGGTATTACAGTCGACTGTATTTGAATCCAGTAGACTGCATTCCAATGCAGTTGACTGCATTGGTCAAAATTCAGTTCCAACGGCTATTTTTGAGGACAAAACTCCAACGGCTATTTTCGAGGGAATACAGTCGACTGCATTGATTACAGTCGACTGCAATGGCAGTTTTGCCCATATTTTGCCTCTAACGGCTATATTTCATTTGCTCTCTATATAAATGATTTGGGGCTTCATCATACACCATGGAAACCACATTCTAAGCCTCCATTCATTAGAGAAACATCAAGGCTCATAGATTAAACTTTTCTCTCTTCATCTTCATGATTTTACATCATTAAAGAGAGCATCTTTGTGAGCAATTCTTTGATTGAGAGTGAGCATTCTTCAAGTCATCAATTCTCTCATCTCTCTATTGTACTAGAGCTTCATTTGTACTCATTTCCTTTCAAGAAGGTTTCTTTGTACACAATTGATCTTTGTAAAAGGATTGTGATCAAGGCTTGGATTTGTCAAGTCTTGGGTGAGCTTTGTGGATTCAAGGCTTGTGCTTGGTGTGGGGATATCACCAAGTGTTGTAAGGGTTTTGATCTTGACCCGGAAGAAGATTGTTGCTAGTGGATTCTAGTGCTCTTGCAAGGGACTTCCTTGAAGAGGTGGATGTAGGCTTGAGGGTAGTTCAAGCCGAACCATTTAAATCTCCTTGTCAAGTATCTCTAACTCAATCTCTTTACTTATTGTTCTATAATTGCTTGAGATTGTGTAGTTAGCATCTTCATTGAAATATTGCTTGGATTGATTAAATTTCATGATTGTGTTTTGTTTAAGTTCCCCATTAATTTTTAAAACCCTATTCACCCCCTCTAGGGTTGTTTTATTGGTTTCACTTACTTTAGTAGTAGTTTTCTACCTGCTTGCAACTCACTGAGTCAATATGAGTTCAATTTAAGAACTCTAACTAAAGCTTATCAATCACGTATGTGCTCTTTTTCTTTGCTTTGTTCTTGATTTTTTCTCTTTTACGTCTTTCCTTTTTAAAAGTTTTGCACATGATCTCCACAAGTCTTTGATTGTCATTCAATATTAGTTTTGATGAAATCATGTTTATTTTCTAAATGTTTCGTGTTAAATCTGCCAAAATCTTTCTCACTAGCTAAATCAAATCAGAATAACTTATTAGATGTAAAAACTTTGTGTTTTACACTACGCTATATTGTGGAGAAAAAACACTCAAAACTTATATTTGAAATCTAACTTAAGGTTTCCTTCTCTCTCTTTTTTTTTGGTGCAACGGAAAATAATAATATTAAAACAGCTTACAAACGAACATGGGTAACTGCTGCTATATCAGCTACTGGCAAGGGAATAACCACTTCAGGTGGTTGCACGAGGTACACAAAAGAATCCCCTTGTTCCACACCAATATTTGCCAATTTATCCACACATTTGTTACCCTTTCTACATACATGTGAAAGTTTGGAATTTGTAGCTCTAATAAGGTAGTTACCATCTTTGATGAGGTAGCTCAGAGGGTGGAATCTATTGTTATTTCTCAAAATGAGGTCTTTGGCGGTTTGTGAATCTGTTTCCATAGTCACATTTGTTAGCCTCATGTTCTTGATCAGTTACATTCCATATATAATGTCGTATAGTTCGGCCTCAAGCGCATTGCACACTCAAACAAAGCCATAGAAGCCTCCACATCCACTCACCTGCACTATTCCTTAGTAAGCCTCCATGCTTTTCAGCTTTGGCACTCCCATCAATATTTAGCTTCATAGTACCTGTCAAACGACGACATCAGGGTATTAGTTTACGTGATCCCGTCAAGTTTTTATCCTTCTCATCGAAAGCTTTCTCCATTTGATCAGTCATATTTAGAATATTTCTCCAAGATATATCTAATTGTATCTTAGCTCTTTCTATACTTTTTGCGTTTCTATCTTTCCAAACTTCCCATAAAGTAGCAGAGAATATATAGCTCCATTTGATTTCTTTGAATTTAGCATCATCTTTCTCCTTGAGATTTTTCTTTAGCCAGTCTCTCATCTCCAGTTTGTCATCTTCCTCTATTTGTTCTCTTGTGTATAATTTCCTCCAAAGCTCTTTAGTTTTAGGACAATATTTGATGGTGTGTTTAGTAGTTTCATCGGCCCGAGCACATCTAATACATCTTGAATCCTGGATTAAGTTTCTAGAAGCACGAAGACTGTTAGAAATAACTCTTTTTTGCAATACAAGCCACAAAAACATGATAATATTGTTAGGAATTTTGAGATTCCAAATCCATTTCCATTCTATATGGTACTAGAATCACTTTGCCTGCCAAGGGAAAGATTGTAAGCATTGGAAATAAAAAAACTTCCCACTAGGATTAGCCCCCTAAGAGAAGCCATCATTGTTGATCTCCTCTTTAGGCAGATAAATTCTACTTATTTCTTTATGACAATCAGAATTAACCATAGAAAAGAATCTTATCATGGTCCCATCAATTGCTACAAATAATCTCTTTAGTTTTAAGTTCCTGATTAAACATATTGTCTTCAGTAGCCATAGGGCCATTCCACACCATTAGTCTTGCCAAAAGTGAATTTTATCTCCTCTATTGACAATCCATTTTATTCCAAGTATGAGAGCTTTTATTGGGTTTAGTCCAATCTCTAGGATTATCACTTTTAACATATTTTTGCCTCAGTAATTTATATCCCATAAAAGATCCTCATTGATTCCAACCTTCCAATCCAATTTAGTAATGCAAGCTAAATTATGATCTTTAGCTTATCTTAACCCCAGGCCCCATGGGCTTTAAGAGAGCAAACAATATTCCACTTCATGAGATGAATCTTCTTTCTGTTATCATTATCTCCCCATAAGAAAGCTTTATTTATTTTATCTAATTTATTAGTGATTTTAACAGGAAGAGCTTGGGTTTGCAAGATGTGGGCAGGAATGGCTGACTTAACAAATTGAATCAGGGTGTATCCTCCAGTTAAAGATACGACATTGGTTTTCCACCCAACAAGTCTTTTGTTAACCTTTTGGATTTTGTGGTCATAAATATTTTTAGAAAGCCTTTCATGGATAAGAGGTATGCCAAGATAAGTACTCAGATTATTAGTAAGAGGAATTCCACATTGTTGGCTAAGTTTGTGGGCTATTAGGAGAGTAACATTAGGGGAAATGAGCAGCTTAGATTTCTGTAGGTTAATTTTTTGGCTAGACATGTGACAAAAATTATTCAAAACATCCAGCATTTTTCTCCAGTTTTACTAAAGATCATAAGGTCACTAGCATAAAATTAATGAGTTATGGTAGCACCATCTCTAGCAGCTTTAAGCCCAATCAGGTTCTTCCTCCTATTGCAATCTTTTAACATGTGTGATTATTTCTCAATGCATAGCACAAATATATAAGGAGACAGTCTAATTCTCCTGGTAGGAGTAATAGCATTTAGGGGAGAACCATTCCATGGATTAGATAAAGAACTACCAACGATGCAATTCATAATAATGTTGATCCAACTTCTTGGAAAATTAAAATCTAAGAGAGTCTGTTGGATAAATCGCTAACTTAGTCTATCATAAGCTTTCTCAAGATCAATCTTAAAGATCAAGCGCCCCTTCCCCTTTTTTATTTTTTATAGTATGGATGATTTCTTGGGAGATGATGACATTATCAATAGTTCTTCTACCAGGGACAAAACTACTTTGGGTAGGGCTAGTAATTTGTTTCAAGAAAGGCCTTAGCCTAGCCACTAAGATTTTTGAATGGCCTTGTAAGTTACATTGAGCAAACTAATAGGTCTAAATTGACTTATTTTTTGGGGGGTTTTCAATTTTGGGGATTAACGTAACAAGAGTTTTATAGTTCTCCCTAGGCATGTTACCATCGGTGAAGCACTTTCTAATGAAGTTGCAATAGAAACTTCAAAGCAATTTTTCATTACTACAATCAGGTCTAGGAGTTTTTAAAGCCTTTATATTAAAAAAGACAAGTTTTATTTTAACATCAAAAGCTGGAAAATCCAAGATTCTATTATCTTCCTCTTGAAGTTTAGGGATTGAAATAAAGTTATGAAGACTATCCCAACTAACTTCCTCCTCAATAAAAAGTTTACTAAAATGAATATTTATGTGAGTTTCAATCTAGTGGTTTTAGTAATCCAATTACCATCCTCACCTTGCAAAGCATTTATCCTATTCTTTTTCCTCTTATTAATGGCAGCGATGCGAAAATATCTAGTATTCTTGTCACCCTGACTAATCCATTGAATTCTAGATTTTTGGTGCCATAAATTCTCCTCCTACTAAAGAGTATTTAAATACTCTTTCCTAAGTTGTTTTTCTATAAGTTTAAGATTATGAGAATTATAATTGGACTAAGCAATTTGAACTCCTCATAGTCTAGCCAAGAACCGTCCTTTTCTTCTAATTATATTACCACAACACTCTTTGTTCCACCTACTAGCTTCCTTCTTAAACTCATCGATGTTATGAAAGATATCATTTTGATTAGGCTCCCAACTATTTTTAACCACATTTATAAAGTGATTATTTAATATCCAGACAGCTTTATAAAGAAAAGGCCTAAAAGAATTAGGGTTATTGAAAAAATAGACTTGCAAAATTCACAACAATAGCAGAATGGTTAGAGGTAGTTCGAGGGAGGTCGCAGACCTATGCTTCTAGGAAGATTTCTCTCCATTTTGGGTTGGCCATGGCACGATCCAACCGTTTTTGAATGTTTGCCCATCCACTCCTTCTATTTGTCCAAGTCAATTTTGGGCCCTATATAATCCAGGTCCTTCAGGCCATATTCGTCTACATTTCCCCCGAATTTCCTGATTCTGCTGGTTTCTCCTCCATCTGCACTGCCTTCTCTTTGTTCCTTGGGTTGGGACTAGCGTAAACAGCTAAAAGTACCTAGTCTTCATAATATCTCTTTCAAATAATAGCTTGTATTACCTGATTATTAGCTTCAATGGTGTTGACATTAATTTGAAATGAATCCCAAAAAAGCCAGATGCCTTCGGGTACACCATCTGGGTTGACGATACAAGATGTGTTATAGCTAGCTAAGCTCGTGAAAGAAGTTACCCATCTCAGAGTACAGTACTGAACAATTAGTTCAAAAATCACAAATAGGTTCCGATGGAATCTTCCAATAATTTTTCTGAACTTGTTACAAAATTTAGTGTTTCTTACCCTATCATAATTCAAAGTAAAATATCCTTAGACCACAAATTATTAATTTCAGACGGATCAGAATCTTCTGGGAGTTGGAGAATGTTCAATATTCTCCCCTCTTCTTATATCTGACTCTTTATTGCTGTTAGGAACGCCTTGTGAGATGGCTCTGAGATTTCTAGTTTCAACTTTATTTCTTCGTTTGTCCACAGTATCTTGATGGAGTGGAGTTCTTTCGAATCCGATGATATCAGTGGACATATTATCCATCAAATTAGAGTATGGTTGTCAGATGGACACTCCTTCCTATTGGTTTAGGTCTAGTGTTTTGCCATTAGGTAGAATCTGGTCGGGTGTATTGGAAACGTGGTGGAGATTAGGATGTATGACTGTTTTGTTGGTAGCTTGTGGTTTTTTTTTTTTTTTTTCCGGTAAGGAGAATGAAGATATTGGGCAGCTAATAAACCTCTTTAAGGTTTCTCCCTTTAAATAAGTCATCAGATCTTAAGGTTTCTTTCTGGCTCTCGATCATGTCTATAGAATTTCCTTTTATGTCCATCTCAGCCGTCTCTTGGTCATTAGACCAAAACTTACTACTAATGGGTTGACCTGGTGAGGCTTGTTGGGCCTTATCACTTTTTTAGACTTATTTAAAGCCTTTGTAAAAATCACATTGGACTATTGATGATCTGGACTTTTATCCTCTTCGTATTTCCTGTATGTGGGGCTTGATTCTACCAAGGATCTACCATTATTGGATTGGCTTTTACGAGTTTTCCTTTTTCTTTATCCGATCCATTCATTTCTATTTCTAGTAGGTAAGCCTATTGGCCGGGTTATTAGTTACATTGGATTTTGGAGATGGGCTCGAATTTGTCATAGTCTTGTTGGTAATGGGTTTTCTTCCAGTTTTCCTAGCTAACATCCATGGGCCAAAATTACCTTCAGCTAATTGGGCTCGGGCATGTAGGCTCTCCATTTGGTTTGTGTTTTGATCCATCTGTCTTTCTTTTAAACTATTGACAATTTGACGGTTACCCTTATTTGTTGTTCTCTTCTCCGGCGATTGGCCTGGTTCTTTTACGATGACAGGTTCCTTTCACCACTCCTTTCGATGACTATCCTGCCACAATTTTAAACACACATATTGTTAATATACTTGTATTCCACCCTGTATTTTCTACTTCTAAGGGTAAAAACAAGAATAAGGGATTTTGCGAGATCAATCTCCGCACATATTTGGGCATATTTGCGCCTTGATGATGTTTTGTATTGATGTCAATCATGATGGGTTTTCCAAACCTCTCGCCTATCCGAAATAGGGCTTTTTCTTCTTAGTATTTGATGGGTAGCTCTGATAGTCTCATCCAAATTGCTATCTTGATTTCGGTTGCTTTAGATGGTTGGAAGCCTGGTTCCCATTTTTAGACAGTGAGGTAGTGACTAAGGATAACCCAAGGTCCTCCATTCGCCACATAGTGATAATATTCTGTGAAACTGAACTTTAAAAGATAGAATCCTTCATTAAGGTCTATCATTTTGAAGTCCCTTTGTAAACTCCATAGATTTCGAAGTCTTGTTGTCAATGCTTTGTATCCTATAGATTTACCCAACAATTTGATGATTAGATTTCTCCTCCATGGCTTACGAATCCTTTTGATGAGATTGGGAGGTTGTTTCCCATTAGGTAACATAGGATCCAAGATTTGTTCCTCCTCCATTCCTTCTGCTACTAGGTCCTCATCCTCACTTTCTTCCTCAGAAGTGAGTTCAATTAGAAGAGGATAAAAAGCAATAGCTATGGATGTGGTGTTTAAAACCGCTTTTCTGTAGGATTTGGGTTTTGGTAGTTGCTCTGTAGGAAGAGGGGGTGTTTCTGGGCTTAGAATCTGGGGGTTATCCAAACTTCGAAGTCTAGATTTGCTCCCGTCAGTGTCAATCTTTGTTTCTTCATGTGTATTTTCAGGTTTTTGGGTTTCTTGGACCGATCTCCCTCTCTGGAATTTATGCTTCACGGGGAAGCTTGTTATTTAGCTGGGAAGAAGACAGTGGTGGAGGCTGATTGTTGTGCCAAGCATCAAAATCGACCGCTGGTTCCATTGAGAAGAGAGCTTAACAACTATTTGTACGGAGAGGAAATCCCATATCTGTCTATGAGAAGTCTTGGGAAATCTCTCTTCCCTTTTCTCTACTTCTAACATCTTTTTAATTGCCAAATGCAACTTTTTGTCTTGATGCTCAGTATATATCATGTCTTTCGATTTTTGAGAGTTGATAATTTTAATGGTTTGGCTTAGTACACAAATATTTGAAGTATTAAACAAGTCCTTTTTTTTTTGTTCAAGTCCAGTTTGCTCGTTTTGCAAGTTGCCTTCAATGAGTTTTTAATGAACAAACTACGAGCTTGTGCACAAAAAGCTCAGTTGGCTTACAGAAGTCAGGATGATTAGTGAGAAGAAGATGTATGAAAGTAATAAGTTTTGGCCTGTTAGAGACTTGATAGCGATTGGCGATAGTCGTCCTTCATTTTGGTGCCGAAGATCTCATGCTTCACTTTAATGGGCCTTCAGTGGTCTTTGCCAAGGGAAGCCAGTAAGCGGGATACGAGGAAAAGCCAACAAGTAGGTAAGATGATAATACAACAAACGTGAGTTGTATATATTTTTCGTCGTAGTTTGTGCAATTTGGAATACTTGAACGGTCGATTTTCCTTTGTGAGCCTACTCAAACAAAACTTTGGACTTCCTCTTCTTTTTGTCATGAGTACAAAAAAATGGATATCAATTTCACTATTGTACCAACATCTATCTAGTCATTTACATTTTAATTGACAATAAACTTTTTTGATGCAGTATACATAAATTTTAAAAATTACCACTTACCATTGTGTCTCGAGTGTTGGTTCAAACATTTTTAAGGTCGGTGTTTATAACATATCAAAATTACGGTAATGACCGAAACATATACAGTAATTGCAAGTAACAATTTTAGCCAAAAAAAAAATCAGTACGCTTTTTAGTCTTGGTGTTATGAACTATGCTACTTTAAAATGTTTTATTGCTATTGCTAAACCTTAGAGCAACACTCTTTTGTCGCTGAAATATATTTATTAATTTTTTTGTTAATGAATTGATATTTTAGCACCTTTCCAGTGCCGCTATACGAAACCTTTATTATCTAGTGTCGCTATATGAAAGCTTTTTAAGGGTAGCTTCCCTCTTGGGACTGTCGGATGCGCTGCCACGACGGTCCCATATATTACTGTTTGTACATAGCAGCATGCTCTCTTCAGTCTGCCCCTCTCTGTACTCAGTTGATCGATCACTCTCGTCCCACACATACGAGCAAATACACATGCATACAACAGCAATCACACACTAACACTTGCACACCAGCAGCTTTCCTCAACGATTTGTAGGCAGTCCGGTAATTGGGGGCAGATGGTAGGGCTTAAGGTGTTGATGGGCAGATGGGTTATAGCAGTGGCAGTGAAGATGCCGCAGAAGAAGATGAAGAGAAGGGGAGGAAAAGGGGAAAAAAAAAATAAAATCTGGTGGGTAGAGACAGACTGTTGATTTTGCTGGTCAATGGTCATGAATCGACCAGTGCTTGATGCGCTCTACATTTTTGGGGGCAAGGAACAAAGTAGCTCAGAGAAAAGGTGCTACCTCTAGTCGTTTTAGCTTCTTCTGTTCAAGTCAGTCCCCTTCCCGCTCATTTAACCAACGTCTCTGTATGAAGTTTTGCCTATAAAAGATTGTATTTTCTGGTTGCAACACCTACAATACTTACTTTTGCGATTTGCTCTTCTTGCTTATAATTCCTTCTTCTTCCTCCCAAGAAAACCATCAATCTCTAGAGCCCATTCGCTTCTCTTAACAACTCTGCCTACAGTTCCTTCTTCCTCTTCTCCAAGAACAGGAAATTCTCCAGTGTTTTCCAAGAGAACCCCTGTACGCTCGATTCAAGGACACCCACTTGCTAAGTTTTGGTGATTACGGTTTCCTGGGGCAGGCAAGTTCAATTCCAAGAACTCACGCTTATCTGCTTCAAGAACTGCAACCATAACTTTCTGGTATTTCCCCTCTCTCTCTCTCTCTCCCCCCCTCCCCCCTCTCTCGCACACACACACACACACAAAAGAACACACAAGCACGCAATCCTTTTCTCTTCGGCTAAACATCGTTTTCATAAAAGCAAAAAATCAGAAGCATAGATTCCTTCTTCTTTGATAGCATTGGCATGTCAAAATTCTCTTGATCTTATTAATTCCTTCCTCCTCCAATTACACGCCAATCTCCAAGAACTCCAGCCTACTCCCCTATAAGACATCCCTATCTCTAGTGCACACAAGAACTGAACGTCGCATCATTTTTTTCTCGGTTCACTCAATTCCAAGAATTAGTCCTGTTCTTCTCACAGTTATTTCTTTTACATATTCTGTGTCTGGGTGGTGTATTTGTGTTGAAGAAGAATTGCATGAATGGCATCTAGTCGACCGCGTGGTTCAGGAATGATGGCAGACAAAAAGAAGGCAGGTAAGGGAAAGGGGACGATGGAAGTTCAAGGAGCAGCTGAGCGGGCTTTGCCACATTGGGAAAACTCAAGTCATGGAGAGAAACAATCAGTCTTCCTGCCTAGAGTTGAACATGTGATAGAACATTACAGTAAGATCAATGGTGGTTTAGGGGCAGAAATTCTAGTAAAAGCTGTTGGATATGCAAAAGAGCATCACACATGGAGGTTCTGGGACTGCAGCTTCTGTGATGAGGACATGACTCCTGATACTAAATCCTTCCTTGATCACATTCAAACCCACCACATCAAGAACATCCCACCACTTTCAGAAGGGTACTTTGCCAATTTTTTCAACCAGAGGAAGCTTAAGGAACAGGTTTTTATTAATGTTAGCGCTAGTGGTGACGCGTTATATCTCCCATCTCCAAGAGAGGATGAAGAGGCTTGCGGTATTTTCAATCCTATTGTTGATGGTTGCAATGGTTCTGTTGCTGCTCATGGTGTTAGTTTCATGAATTGGTTGTTAGGCACAGATATGCAAATTGAAACAATCTTACAACGTTGGATAGACCGGAAAACAAAAAAGGTATCTGCAGGCAATCCTTCACTCCTATTGTCATTTATTTTTTAGGAACAGTTTATGTGTTCCTTCCTTTTATTGATTTAGGTTACTTATCTTCAGATTGTTTATCATTTAATCTTTAACTCACGCCAGCAATACTCCACCCACTCGTTTCTTTGCTTCTCCATATGTAGTAATTTTATTATGCATGTGGCAGATTTCCTAATGCTTCAGAAACAACTGTCGTGTACTGGTTTATTCAGTATTTACCTCGTGGTCTCACTTTACTAAGCCTTGCAGCTTGCCGCAATTCAACAGTGCACGGTGAAGCAGCTACCACTTGTACTTGTAAGTACGTCTGTTAATGACTACCAGCGGATAGTGAAGCCACTGCTGAAGTTATTCATGAAGGTTTGTCTGCAAATAAATTCTCAGAAACGCTTGGAGTTATGGGCCCTGTTTGCTAACATTGTCAGACTTTAGCCTTTCCAGGAACGCTTGATGGATCTGCTTTCCAGGAAGGCAGATGCTGTACATGATGCATTGTTAGCAGAGATCGAACTAGATAGCAGCGAGAATATTAGCAAAAAATGTGATCAGATTGAGGCTACAAAGGGGAAATTGGGTAATAAAAAAAGAAGAAAGGTTCCAAAAAACCCAAGGATTCCCAGGTTTTGATTTTAACTAGTCCTCTGCTATCATATTCTCATGGTGGTATTTTCCATTTGTCGTTGTAAGAGGTAGAATAACATTTCCTTGTATGCAGGCTTCTAATGTTGAACAGAAATTCAAGCTACAAGGAGCCGGTGCTGAGCAATCGGATTTTGGTCATGATCCGAATTCTTGGACTTGTGTTTCTGTACTCAGTCTTAAAAGGGAGGAAAGACAGCAAGAAAGCAATTTGGAGAATCAAAGGCAACTAGGAAGTGAGGCTACACAGAAGCTGTTAACAGAACGAAGAGAGAGAGGAGGTGCGATAAGTTCAGAGGAAGTTAGGGCAAGTGTTCCTGTTGAGAAGTTGGAGGAGCTTAAGGCTACCTCTTCCCTTCCTTGTGGTAGTACTTGTTCAGATAGCCAAGTCAAACAAGGTCAGAAATCTTGTTCGTTTAAAAAGTTACGGGTCCTTGAATTTTTCCGCATGCAAACAACATGCTTTGCAGGGACTCTTTGGCACTACTCTTCCATATCGAGAGGAGTAGAACTTAGATTATTGTTGACTCATTGCATTTCTCACCAGAAAAAAATAGAGAACTATCATCTACTGTAACTCGTCCACTTAGTTTATGCTTTGGGTTTAAAGTTGCTCTATCCATCACTCTTTGTTTGTTTGAGAACTCGAGGGCCATGTCTAGACCCACTACTAGTAGTTCATGTACCAAGAAATAGAATTAACTGATAGTATTTATGAATAACCTCATTTATGCTGATTTGTCTTATGAATATCGATATGATTTTACATCCATAGAGGCACTTAGCTTGAAATAGTTCGAACTGATACTCAGGAAGAACACATTCTTCTGATGTTAATACATGTTGGTGGGCATAAGGTCCTCGCTCCATTCCTGAACTGAAAGGAGTTGCTTATGCACCTTGCACTATTGATAGGAGTGAGAGTTCATGTCTAGTAACTCGGTGCAGTCTCTAAGAAAACCCTGCTCGGATCCTCACCAATAAGCAGGCATAAATATCCTTTGATATTTGGTAAGCATAATTTGCTTTACTGGTTTCACTGAAGCTTTAAATAAAGCCGGTTCTGGATATGATCGCTGTTCGTGTGAAGACGATACTTTAGTGGCTACTGCACGAAAATGTATGTTTTGGTGTAAACTCGTATCTGCGACTAATCTCAAGGACGTGGATCTTGTTATGGCGATCCACATTCTTCTAATGTGGTTACTTTTATTTTTTTTTTCCTTTAAAAACTGTAAAGTTACCGCTTAGTCAACTTAAAAGTTTAAACTCTGCTGCATGGTTGAAATCGAACTTTCCTCATTACATTTTTTCATGTACGTATCCCTTTGAAGTTTTGGCTGCACATTACTGGCACCTTTGCTGTTTGTTGTTTGTTCATGTCAATACATTGTTTTTATTAGTACCTTTAGATACTACTCTGTACTTTTTGGTAAGTACTGGACGGCTTGGAGATATTTGCATCCAAAAGCAATATTTTGAGGATTTCTTTTTGTTTCTAAACAGTGGTTTCCGCTATTGAAAAAGGAGTTCAGTCTGACCCTTTGTCATGTTTACCATTTCAGACATGTTGCTTGCAGCAGGAAAGTTTTCGGAGACAGAGCTGAGATATTATGGAGAAAGCATTAGGTCCGGCATTAAGTCTTGGGTGCGTCTTGAAGAGGAGGCAAGAATGCTCGAAAGCCATCTGGAGAATCAAAGGCAACTGGAGAGTGAGGCTAAACAGAAGGCCTCAGCAGCACGAAGAGAGAAAGATGGTGCAATGACACCAGATGATGTTATGGCAGGTGATCCTCTAGACAGGTAGGAAAGGCGTGAGGCTTCCTCTTCCATTTCTTGTGATACAACTGAAAGAAGTTTTATTACCAAAAAAAAATAAACTGAAAGAAGTTGCTCAGATGGCCAAGTCAAGCAAGGTCTAAATGAGTTTTTTCATTCTGTGGCAGAACTTGTGTTGTTGGATTTTTCTGCCTACAGACAACACGGTTGTCAAAAACTTTTTGGGATAAACTGAATAGCTGTACTGCAAGCAAGGTCTGAATGAGTTTCCTTATTACATTTTTTCATGGGTAAACTGTTTTTGGAGGTTTTTACTCGTGCAAAGTACTTCTTGAAGGCTGTTTTAGGGGAGGCAGGGGCGGACCAGAAACATTTTCTTGATGATTTGAAGGAACAACCATTCAAGCTTATCTTTTAAACTGCCTACTTCTGACCGGTTTAGGCTGGGTAGAAGGATAAATTCAAAACAACATATACATTGTACAGAGTTAATGAAACGAAGTATTACCGTAGGTTTGAGGCATAAATGCTCTTGCTGCTCTAATATATAGTACAAAGTAACGTGTTTGATTCTTAAGTTAGAAGCAAAACTGTTACTCTCCATGTGCTCTTAACTTAAGCTCCAGGTGCCTCTAACAGGACATTGAACGGGTTTGGGGCTGACTAAGACTAGGAGAGCGGCTGAACAGGGCTAATCAAATGAATCCAATGTTCAACATGTTACGATCAATAGTCGAGTAAGCAAATTGGCAATAGGAGTAGAGTTCATTGGTCATCGGTAATTGGTCATCGGCGTATTGAACTCTGAAATTATAGTTGACTTCTTTGACTTGATAAGATATGTGTACTTCTTGGTGACTAATATTAAAAAATATTTGGCATACTATTGGGTTATCAAAAGATGCTGCAAAAATTAATAGTAGTTTCAAATTTTACCATCAATTATTTCGTTGATGCTACAGTGACATGTTTAAAATTGTCCAGACGGTGTCAACGGAAAAAGTAGTATGTTTAGCGACTATGTTGTAGATGAGATAATTGTAGGCATCTTTCACATTTTGATAGTAGTCAAAATCATACACCAATTTAGTACTAAGTGACGAGAATATACCTGTAGCGAATTAAGAAGATGACTAAGAGTTTTTTATAGATGACCTAAATTTACAATTGGATGAGCAGCTCATTTATCAATTCTTCAAGATATAAGCTAGGATTTTCTAACTTATTGACTTTAAGCAAATGCATATGAGGGAAATAAGCAACTTTTAGTAGCAAATATGGGGGGAGACACTAAGTTCGCCCCTAATTGATGTCATTATCAAATTCATATGCGAATGTAGAATTGCTTCGTCGGGGGCTTAGAGTATGTGGTTGGCCTTGTAGTCTCCGAGACGCAATACTCCATGTTGGTTGGATCAGAGTCTTACGGTCCCATCATTTTCTGTACCAAAAAAATAAAATTATCGTAATAAACTTAGGTGTCTACGTGCAGAGCACGTACACTGTATTAACAACATCGAAAGGCTAGTATACAACAATTTACCAAAGTTTCTCTGAAGTAACCAACATTTACAAGTTGGTGACCAAAATTCCCAACTCTTTACACAGCAGAATTGTCCAAAGTATACTATGACCAAATGGACATCAGCAAGATTCACTTACAGACATTTCCTATTGCCTATGTCTAAATATTTAAAAATTGTGACAGAATAATAAAGTGGGACATCAAATATTTATTGCCTATTCTAATTACAAGCCAAATTTTGATTGAAATTGATATGATCCATCTCTCTTAAGTTGATCAAATTTATTTCAACTGAAAGCCAAAAAGCAATAATATGTACCTTGAAGATGGGCACCGGATTAAATTTTTCTCTATGCTGGCCCGTTCATGTTGTCCTAAAATATGGACTCTATTGAAGTGTCCTGCACGTTAGATAAGTATACCAGTGGGTTCAACGATGATTTGTTTTGACAATATGTAATACCCCGTACTTCCAGAGGTGTCATAAATAATTATCTATCGGTCAAAAAAAAATAAAAAGATGACAATTATAGGGAATTGGTATAGTATGAGAGGCTAAAATGATTCTGGGGTTGAAATGTAATTATGTGAAGTTTTGAGGTTAGTTCATAATCATGGAAAGTTTTGGGGCTATTTTACAATTCCAGAAAGTCAGTTAGGATTAGTGGCATTTGTGGTGGTAAGTCATAGTGAAAAATCTTGGTAGCTACCTCCTACTTAGGGGGGTGACTATGCAAGAAATTAAATTATAGGACTAATTACACCCATGTCCCTGAGGTTAGGGGGTAATTACAGTTAAGGACACAAAGTTTCAAAATGTAACATTCCGTGACCAAACGTGTTTCAAATGTATCAGCCGTGTCCATCCGTCAGGATTCCGTTCAAAAAGTGTATTTTTTTGCTGATGTCATCCATGCGTATTTTCTAAATGTCAATACTACCCCTTGTGCTGTATATAATGAATATTTTTAAAATTTTTAAATTAAGATTTCAAAATTTCTCAATTTGCTCTTATATGTCTATTTCATCAAAATTTCATCAGATTTCATCAAAATTTCTAGTGTCCCTTATGGCGAATCTGCCGCCTACAGTCTATTTCATCAAAATTTCTCAATCTGCATAAAAAACTAGGGTTTCAATATGCAAATTAGGGTTTCAAAACCCTAATTTTCAAATTAGGGCTTCAAAACCCTAATTTGAAATCTATTTTCATGGCCAGCAGCTCCATCGCCTCATCCAACCCTGTCCCACCCTCCCCCACCCCGTAGCCGCCCCCCACCATACCTACACACCACTGCGAGCCACCATCCCAACTTCCGTGAGCCAACTACTCGACACCACCGCCGTTACCCACCACCCCGCACCACTGCCATAATCCACTTCTTTCTTCCCAAACTAAAACCCACCATCAATTCAACAACCAAGAAAGGCATCATACCGTGATTCCGAGTTACGACATGAGAGAGAGAGAGAGAGAGAGAGAGAGAGAGAGAGAGAGAGATGGGCCATTCGCGGTGTCTTGCGACATGGTGGGGAAGGAGGGACAGCGGCGACGTAGGGGGGAAGAGCGGGGGCATGGCCGGCATGGGGGGAGCATGGGTGTGCGACAGCTGGGTGGGGAGAGAGGAGGGGGCGGGTGCAGGGTGAGGTGGGGTAGGGTGGGAGTGCGGGGAAGCCGTGGGATTGAATCTGAGAGATTAGAGTTTGAAGATTGAATTTGAGAGAGAAAGGAGAGAGAACAAAAAAAGGAAAAGATAAAAAGGAAAAATGGCATTTGAATAAATAAATTTGTAACTTGAGGGTAATACAGTCTTTTTATCAAAACCGTTAGGGTTTTTCAAATTTTGTTTGGTCAATGGACATAAGTGTAATTATTGCAAATTATTGTCCTCGCGTGTAATTACCCCCAAACCTCAGGGACATAGGTGTAATTAGCCCTAAATTATACGTAGAAAAGAAGGGGGAAGAAAGGGGAGAGAAAAAGAAACAGAAAGAAGAAAGACATAGAAGAGTTCGGCAGAGAAGAGAGAAGAGAGAAGAGAGAAGAGAGAGGTAAATTCCAATCATTTTCTTTGTGTGTGAAATATGTGTGTGTCAGTGGTGAAGGGGAATGAGAAGCAGCTGGGGAGGGGGGGGGGGCGGAGGGGGCAGGGGGAGGGTGGTAAAATTAGATGTATAAGTGTGCGTTCAGTGTGTGAGGTGAGTGTGTGCGTGCTGTATATGCTGGAGGGATACAAGGGTGCTGGGTATATTGCCGCTGCTACAACAACGGTGCTTTGTGGGTGTCTTAGTGGGGTGAGAGAGAATAAATGGGTGTGTTGGAAGGTGTTATTGAGGGAGAGTAGGTGTGTATGGTGTGTATAAAATGTGTTAATAGAGATGTATAGGTGTCTGCAGTCTGAATGTGTTACAGGTGTGTGTTGGAGTGTGTGTATACAGTGAGTGTTCTAGACGTGTAAATCAATGGGCATGTGGGTGTGTGTATGTGTGCACAACAATGTGTGTTGTAATCATGTGACTTTGTAAGGGGTGCAGGAAATGTGTCTGAGGGTGTGCTGAGCTACTGAAGACAGGAATTGCAGGAGAATATTAAGGTTAGGATCCTTGAGAGCAGAAAGTGTCGCTAAAAAGATCCTTCTTTCTAACATTCCCTAGTTGAATTTTTAAAAGCTATTTCTAACCTTATTTTGGCCAAGTGTAGAAAAGTGACCCCCGTTATTTCTACGAGACCTACACTGTAGAAAATTTTGAAAATTTTCTTGTTCGCGAAGGAAGCTGAATAATTATATCGGTAAAACAAAGTTCTCAAATTTAAATATATCGAATCAAGTAATATTTGTTTGAAAATTTTATGAGGACCTTATTTTATTTTTCATGTCGATTACTATTTCTTTTTTACCAAATTGGCCTCCATGCGCTCAATTTGGATAACTGGATAGGGGTTTTCAAGCAAAATTTTTTGAAGGACTTTTTCGTCTAACTACCGGTTTTGATTGCATAAAAAGGATGTTCTGAGCTATTTTTGGGTGTTTGTTGGTGCATGAGTTATCAGAGAGTATTTTGGTAATTTTACTGAGAGTGTTTTAGTAATTTTTCACAGCCAATGGCAAATTTAGTGAAAATCATAATTAAGTAGCAAGGAGCATAAGAAAACTGTGCTAATATGGCTTCAAAGAAAGAAAACGGTGTCGTTGGTGAACTTTTAAGGGTTATGGCAAATCTGGTTAAACGGACTACCATAATACGAAGTTGTGGGCAAATAAGCGAGAAAGGGTAAGATAGAGAGTGTGTGTGTGTATATCGTAAGGCTATATAACAAGTAAGATTATGCTTGAATAGGTATCCTTCTCGTTAAAAGCTGAAAGCAAGGAATCTTTCGGCTAAAAGCCAAACAAGTAAGGATAGTGTGATTCCGATATGCTTATCCATTGTTTCGATTAGCATGCCATGTTGATGAAGTGTATGTTCAACTCCTATTATTATGATTGGACATTGGTAGTCATTGTGACCCATTATTCTTTTATTTGAATTATGCTGTGGAAGACTTGAGGTCGAACAATTCCTTAAGTCCGCCATTGATGAAAACAGTGATGAGTTGTTCAAAACCGATGATCGAAATATCCTCTAAGCCCACTACAAGAAAATGTGTTTTTTGCGACGGAGTTTTACCGATGGAAGGCAATATGTCGGTAAAACGACTTTAACCGACGGATAACACCGTTAGTAAAAGTCTGTCGTTAAAAACTTATTCTCGACGAAGTAAACCGTCGGCAAAAGTTTTTGCGGCGGTCTCTTAGCGGCGGAATTACTGTCGCTAAAACTTTTTTACATAATAAGTTTTTTTTGCTGGTTTTATAAAATTGTTTTAGAGACGGAATTGTGCCATCGCTAAAACTTCCGTCCGTAAAATTTACCGTCGGCCTTTTAGCGACGGGAATATCCGTCGCTAAAAGTCCTCAATTAAAACACCGAGATCTGCTTCTTTCTCTTTCCCCGTTTCTCTCTCTCAAAATCTGTCACCGCCATTTTGAGCTCCGGTGATCAACCTCCACGGTGACCCACCTCCAGCGATCCCCCTCCAGGGTGACCCTTCCACCGCTGCAAGTTAAAAGCCCTCCACTGCACTGCCCCCGCGTGAAAAGCCTGCCACCGTCGTCGCACCACCAACGCCGCCACCCTCCACTGCCGCCTGCTATTGTGCCTTCTTCATTAGAAGGTGAGTTCCTAACACCCTAATTATTTTCTCTACCCTACAAATTTGTTTGATAATTTTCTGCTCATGTTTGATTTTGCATTGAATCTGTATAATTCTTTCAAATTTATCCGTTTAGTCTAATTTTTTTTTGCTGGGATTTTGCTGGGTATCCGTTTAGTCTAATTATTTCCAAAAAAGTTAGTGGACTTATCACTGTAAATCATAACCTACGACAATGAGACAATCTACGAAGAAATCAGCCGACTGTTCGTAGTAACCATCCCTATGATGAGACAATCTGTAAATTGAAGTAATTGAACCCTAATTAAACCATAAATTGAATGTCCTAATCGAATCGAACCCTAAATTAAACTAATTAAACCCCTAATTGAACCCTAAATTTAATGTCCTAATCCAATCGAACCGTAAATTAAACTAATTGAACCCCCTAAATTGAATGCACCAATTCAACCGAACCCTAAATTGAAGTAATAGAACCCCCTAATTGATCCCTAAATTAAAGTATTTGAACCCTAATTAAACTCTAAATTGAATGCCTTAATTGAATCGAACCCTAATTTAAACTAATTGAACCCTAAATTGAATGCCCCAATTCAACTGACCATAAAATTGAAGTAATTGAACCATAATTGAACCCTAATTAAACCTAAATTGAATGCCCTAATCGAATCGAATCCTAAATTAAACTAATTGAACCCTAAATTGAATGCCATAATCCAATCGAATCCTAAATTGAACTGATTGAACCCCCTAATTGATATGGAAAATTGAATGCCCAAATTCAACCGAACCCTAAATTGAACTAATAAAACCCCCTAATTGAACCCTAAATTGAATGCCTTAATCGAATCGAACCCTAAATTAAACTAATTGAACCCCTAATTGAACCCTAAATTGAATGCCCTAATCCAACCGAACCCTAAATTGAACGCCCTAATCCAACCGAACCCTAAATTGAACTTATTGAACTCCCTAATTGAATGCCCCAATTCAACTGACCACTAAATTGAACTAATAGAACTCCTAATTGAACCCTAATTAAACCCTAAATTGAATGCCCTAATCGAATCGAATTGAACCTTAAATTAAACTAATTGAACCCCTAATTGAATGCCCTAATCCAATTGAATCCTAAATTGAACTAATTGAACCCCCTAATTGAACCCTAAATTGAATGCCCCAATTGAACCAAACCCTAAATTGAACTAGGACGACCCTAAATTGAAGTAACTAAACCCCCTAATTGAACCCTAAATTAATTGCCCTAATCGAATCGAACCCCAAATTAAAATAATTCAAGCGCATCGAATATGTGCATTTTGAACAATTTTTTTCCATTTGAACATTGATCATTTGTTCGATAATTTTAGGTTGTTAATTGTGCATTTGAGAATTGTGATTATTGATCGATGATTTTAGGTTGTTAATTGATTAGCTGTGCATTTGAAGTAATTGGGATTATTAATTGATGATTTTAGGTTGTTAATTGATGATTTTAGATTGTTAATTGAGCATTGAGCATTTGAGATATTGAGACTGTTGACGGAGGATGTGACCCAATTGGATTGAATGTGTAAATTTTTATTGCATTGAGCATTTGAGAATTGAGATTGTTAACAGAGGATGGGACCCAATTGGATTGAATGTGTGATTTTTATTAATTTTTATTGCTTTGAGAATTTGAGAATTGAGATTGTTGACGGAGGATAGGACCCAATTGGATTGAGATCCCCGTTAGGTAGCACAGACACGGACACATCGTCCAATCGACGCCAATAAATCAATGTCTTCGAACACCGCTGAGAGGTGTCGGACACGTGTTCGGATGTGTCAATGAGGTGTCGAGGTGTCGATAGGTCACAGACACCCCGTCCGATCAACACCGACATTGAAATGTCATATTTTGACTTTATACTTGTGGACACCTCTTCAAGGGGTGACAGACACTTCTTCAAGGGGTGACTGACACGGTGTTCGGCATTTAAAAAATAAATCAATGACTTTGGACGTGTCTGGAGGTGTCAGACACGGGTCGGTAGGTGTCGGACCCGTGTCCGGAGGTATCCGACATGTTTCTAGAGGTGTCCGACACGTTTCCGAATGTGTCGATGAGGTGTCGAGGTGTCAGTAGGTCACGGACACCGCGTCCGATCGACACCGACACCGAAATGTCACATTTTGACTTTATACTTGTGCACACCTCTTCAAGAGGTGTCCGACATCTCTTTAAGGGGTGATGAATACGTCGTCCGACATTTAAAAAAAATCAATGTCTTCGTCCGGAGGTGTCGGACACCATACCGACACCCTATATGAGGTATTGGGAATTGAGATTGTTGACTGTGCATTGAGAATTTGAGAATTGAGGATGGGACGGAGGATGGGACCCAATTGGATTGAGATATCTGTGAATTAGTTAAATGGTTGGTTGTTGAATTTAGGTTAATTAGGTTAACGCGACATTTTTAGCATCCCTTAGAATCTCATCTTGGCTCCAGCACTGGATATAATTAGCCTCAATTAGTCCCGATTAACCCTAATGAACCCAATTAACCCTAATTAGCTCTAATAAATAATTAGTTTTAATTAACCCTAAGAACCCAATAAAAATTAAATTAGCTGTAATTACCCCAAATTGACCCTAATTAACACCAATCAGTCCAAATTAAACCCTAATTAGCCCTAATTACTCATATCTTGTAGACCCGTGATTAGATTAATTAAACCCTAAAACCCTAAAACCTAACTAAACTCTGATTACGAGCCTAATTAGTCATAATTAAGCCTAATAACCCAATTAAGCCTAATTAGCCATAATTAGGACTAATCAACACTACTCTGCACAATTAAACCCTAATTAGCTCAAACTAACCCTAATTAGTCCTAATCAATCCTAATTAGCCCTAATTAGTCCAAGGTAATCCTCATTAACATTAATTAGCCCTAACATAACCCAATTAAGCCTAATTAGTCCTAATTAGGACTAATCAACACGACTCCGCACAATAAAACCCGGCTATTAACTCAAAATAATCCTAATTACTCCTAATCAATCCTAATTAGCTATAATTAGCCCAAGGTAATCCTCATTAACACTAATTAGCCTAGAGATGGTTCAATTACTCGTTGCTTGTACACCCTGCATTCTTTATATTCGTTGTTGTTTTGCGAAATTCATTGGCAACGAGATGGTTCAACTCGTTGCCAACGAATTCTATTTAAAGTGGAATTGGTAACAAATGCAACTATCTTTCTGCAGTTTTGATATTTCGAAAAGATTCTTGCATATATTATCAATTTCTGAACGCATGCATGTATAAAAATCCTTAGTTCCCATTTAAAGGTACTCATTACAAAGTGATGCTTTGTAATGAGCCTTTGGATGTCCAGTTTGGATAATTTGGAAAAGTTACGTGTTTATAAAATAGTGTTTTAACTCATGCTCTGTGTTCTATGTCGTGGATATTTGGTACACGTTCTCACGTGTTTCTCAGGGTGCATACAAATCTGGTGTTCGATCATCCGTCAAACCTTGCAAGGCAAGATTTGATGAATGTTAGAACACCTAATCGTTGTCGTGTACTTGGAGAAATGCGGGGAGGCGCTGCCGAATTTTTTGCAGACATAGGACAAAGCGTGAGTTCTTCACTGTTTTATAAACATGTGCTTTTCTAAATGGGATAGGACCACTACTTATTAGAGAATGGAGGGACATAAATAAAGACATGTTGTCATATTCACGCATTTATATTTACATTGACCCTGCCTAATGATTGGTCATAATTGAAGGTGGTATACAGTACGTTATCTCAGTCATCATGCCGGTCGATAGAAGTTGGATGAAAAGGAAGAATGCTGACGATTTTGAGGATCGCGCTGATGAATTTCTCGACTTCGCTTATGCGCATCCTGCACATGTTGACTTTGATAAGATAAGGTGTCTGTGCGGTAGATGTGAGTTGTTGCATTGGAGAAAAAGAATTAACGAAAAATGACATATTCGTCGGTACGGTTTGATGGGTAGATACATAAGGTGGACGCAGCACGGAGAAACGATAGTATTGTCGTCCAACCCGGCTAGTCAAACTGAAGTTAGGGAGGAGGTACGGTATGATTACCGAGATATGATTATGGATGCCGGGCATGCTAATGTTGACTGGGGTAACAACGGTGGTGAGGACAGTGCCCAACTGCTGAACGAGAGGGCTCATCAGTTTTATAAGTTATTGAGAGCTCCGGAAGAGCCGCTGTGGGATGGAGCTCCAAAACACACACGGCTATCTGCGGTTAGTAGGTTATTACAGTTGAAATCAGATCACGGGCTAAGTGAGAAAGGTTTTAACGGCTTTGTTACCTTAATCAAAGAAATTCTGCCTGAAAGTGAAAAGCTACCGCCGTCGTACTATGACGCGAAGAAGATGATGAGGAAACTTGAGTTGAGCTATGAGTGGATAGATGCGTGTAATAACGATTGTGTATTATTCTGGAAAGAGACGGTGTCCAGTATGTGATCATTTGAGGTACAAACAGGACAAAGGGAAGAAGAAAAACATTGCATGGAAGATATTGCGATATTTTTCGATCACACCACGGCTTCAAAAAATGTACTACTCCTCTAATATTGCTGAACATATGAGGGCTCACCGCGAGACTCGTAGCAACGATGCCGATGTACTGACACACCCAGTTGATGGAGAGGCGTGGAAGGAGTTTGACCGCCGGCATCCAGTCTTTGCTTGGTCTGGCAACCGATGGGTTTAACCCTTTCGGTCAGTCTACCACGCCTTACTCCTGTTGGCCTGTTATTATTGTCCCGTACAACCTGCCACAAGGCATGTGCATGAAGAAGCCGTACATATTCTTATCGTTGCTTATTCTGGGGCCGAAGAGTCCCGGCAAGGACATAGATGTGTATTTAAGGCCGTTGATTGATGAGTTAAAATAGTTATGGAATCATGGAGTTGAAACATATGATGCATCCCTTAAACATAATTTTTAGATGAGGGCTGCTTTGATGTGGACTATACATGATTTTCCCTCATTGGGAATGACGTGTGGCTGGAGCACACATGGGAACCTAGCATGCCCTGCTTGTATGGGCGTGAACCCAGGTCATACATTAAAGCACGACGAAAAGCCCTCTTGGTTCGGATGTCACCGTAAGCTTTTGTCACCGGGCCATCCGTTTCGTAGGCAGAAGGATAAATTTGACGGGACAATCGAGCGTAAGGTTGTCACACTGGACTACCCATCTGGTCAAGAAGTGCTCTCACACCTGGAGGCACTTGATACTGACATACCACACGGCAAGGGTGTGCCAAATCAGAAGATTCCAGGGTACGAGAAAGAGCACAACTGGAGAAAATTTTGTATCTTCTGGGAGTTAGCCTACTGGAGGACGCTCGTTATCTGAAACAACATGGATGTGATGCATATTGAGAAGAATGTTTTTGATAATGTGTTTAACACAATGATGAATGTCAAAGGCAAATCGAAAGATCACTTTAAAGCGAGAAGGGATCTACAACAGTTGGATGTACGTCGTGAATTGCATCCTCGGACAGTCAGTGGGAGGATGATACTTCCGAAAGCACCTTAATGTCTAGACAAGAAATAAGTGAAGAAGGTCTGTCAGTGGGTTAAGAATTTGAAGCTTCTAGATGGGTTTGCGTCCAACATATCTCGCTGTTACAATATATCGAAATGCAAGTTCCAAGGGATGAAGAGTCACGACTGCCACATATTCATGGAGAGATTCATTCCTAGTACCTTCCGGGGACTGCTGCCACGGGTTATGTAATATCCTAAACCTAGGGTTAGCCAGTTAATATTACTTTAGCGACAAATTCTAGGAGTGATATTCTTTTGAGTCCTTAGGGATGATTAGCTTGAGCAGTATTATTAGTGACAAATGAAAATACCACTAGCTACAGATAAAAAGCGGTGCAAGACAGAAATAAATGAAACTAGGCCGGTGACGCTTGAGAAGTTGTAATAAAATTAGGGTTTAGTATATAATTAACGTTATATCTTTTTGAGTTATTTAAAAAGGGGCAGAGAGGAATTGGAAAATACCCGAGAGATTCAAAAAAAAAAAGAAGAAATAGCAGAGACGGGTAACAGAATAGAGAAGGGGGAAAGGATTTGAGTAGGCAGCCGACCCTAATTGGGCAGCGCCGCTCCCAGCTCTGATGGCCCCATTGCCTTCCACACGCCGTCACCGGCGATGAACTCCGGCCGCACCTACACCGTACATCACCACACAACACCTCCGCGACCACCGTGCCGTAGCCGAGGCGCCGCTGCCACCGCCTAGCCGCCGTGCAATCGCTGTCGCCGTCCAACCATTCAGTCTCCGGCGAGCAACTCCGGCCGGCGCCTCCACCAAACAGCACCGCCCGTCACCGCCCCTCGCTGCCGTTACCCTATTCTTGAATCCACTAATGCCAACCACCTGGAATCACCTTCACTATGGCGCACCCTGATGGAACAGCACGGTAACCATCACCGGCTAACCATAACTCCGATCGACATCAAAGACGACCACCGGTCGATTGCCGTCGCCTAACGACCACAACTCTTGGCAACCAGCGGTTACAAGCCACCACTGTGGGTCCTTAATTGAATCACTCTGCCATTTTTACAGGTGTATTCGTGTGCGTGTGTGTTTGGCCAGAAATTTCGGTGACGAGACGCCCCGATCAGTGAAGGTGGCCGGAGCAACCAGCATGCAATTTGCAATTTTGGGTCCTCGACCCATTTGCCTAGCTGCCAAGCACTATTTGTTTTGGCACTTTGTATAAATTATGAAATGGGTTTTTGTGGTTGCTTGTGTTGTTGGTGAATGGGTGCAGTGGTGGTCATTTGGCGGTAGTGTTGGCGGTGGATGGTGGTTTTTGTGTACAGCTGTGGGTGCACGGTGTTAGTGCTTGTCAGGTGTGTGGGTGTTATTGTTGTCGAACAATCGTCTATAATAGGGTGTGTATGTGGGGCACTGTGGTGGGTGTATATGGCGGCGGGTGATAAAACTTAAGACCTTGTTGATAGATGAGGGAACCTTTTGGTCACAATAGTTGATGGGTGTGGCAACTATACTGGGATGGAATAGCTGGTGGAATGTGTGTGGCTATGTGATTGTGGTATCTGGGTGGTTTGTGTGCGCGCACTGGTAGGTGTACGTGTTGCATGCGCTTAGGCAAGTGTGTATATTGTGTAGGTGTGGTTGCGATTGAATGCGGCGTCTGAGTTGTTTGAGAAAATATTCGACAGGAATTCTGCATTTTCATCAATGATACCCTTCGGTTATAATGAAGTCGGGGCTATGGAGATGAAAGTAATGGCATTAACGATTTTATTGGTCAAAGGTAATAATTGATCATCGGGCTAGATTTTGGATCGAGGAAATGTGTCAGCGACAAGTAAGTGACCCTTGATTCAACTAGTGTTTTTATATAATAAGTATATGTTTACCTGCTGTTAAAAAGTGAAGTTTGGCATTGACTGTTTTAATTATGTTTAATTGTTCTGGCTTGAATTTCTAAAAAGCTTTAGTAGTTTATTTGTCATGAAAAATCGGACCAGCATGCATTGATTTTTGTTTAGAAATTGAAATGGACCTTAGATTTGAGATGTTTGGTACAAGTGAAATGTTTTGAAATTTGACGTTATTGTGAATATTGAACAACTTGAAAATTTTTGAAAGGAGTGTGTGGATAGTTTGATGAGGGTTATGTTTACGACGAACAGAAAGGTAGTTTTTGGTTTACTCGATTGCTGTGCCCTATATCCACGAGGGAAAGTTGGATTTCGGGCCCTAGTCAACGGGGCTTGTACGTTGATGCACAGTACTATGGCTGGTGGTGCGCCCTTGCGTCCACATGATTATTTTATCCCAGGTGTAGGAGGGATTTCGGGCCCTAGTCAGGGGGGCTCCTACGCTGACCGCAGCATATCGTTTGAGCTAATGTTGGGATTGAACTGGTTGTTGTGAGTTTTGTGCTAATGATTTTTCACTTCAGTTTTTAGTTTCATGTGCTCTAATTCGTTTTGCCAGATGATTACCAACTTCATGATTTTAGACTTTTTAATGCGATTATAATATAAAGTGAATTATTTTATGCATGCTATGGTCCACCTAGTTGAATCATTGGTTACTTACTGAGCACGTGGAAGCTCATCCCTTACTTATCATTTCAGGTTTGAAAGTAAGGTGATGGTGACGAGCATAGGAAGGAACAATTTGGCACTGAGCTCCGGAGATTGTATTGGTTGAGTCGCTAAAAATTTAGATTGTTGGTTTAGTTTTAGTTGTTGATAAATTAGAGTTATGAGGAGTTGTAGCATGAGTATTGTATTCAAATAAAAATATGAAAATGTAATTTAAGTTTATAGAAGTTTTAATTTCCGCTACAGATTATATGCTGTCTTAGCGAGTAAGGCCTGGTAGAGCCCTCGGTTGGAGTCCATAGGGTCTGCGGCCGGTCACGTGCCTAGCTCGCGGGCCTGCCCGTGGGTTCGGGTCGTGACAAGTTGTTTGCGAGACTTTGACTGAATTATCTCATTTCTTTCGAGATATATGTTCTTCTACGATCCGGGTGAGTAAGATGGAAGCGCTTGAGAAGAACATTGTGGTGACGATTTGCAAGCTGGAGAAAATCTTCCCACCTTCGTTCTTTGATTCAATGGAGCATCTGCCAGTTCACTTGGCATATGAAGCTAAGATGGGTGGATCCGTGCAATATCGATGGATGTATCCCTTCGAGAGGTAATCTTTAAATTGTTACAGTTGTTCGTTTACACTTAATGCGACACTTGTTATTATTGATATTCCACCTAACTCGATTTGCTAAACTTCTAGGATCATGTTCCATTTAAAGAAAAAAGTCCGCAATAAGGCTCGGGTTGAGGGCTCAATTGCGGAGGCTTACATAATGGAAGAACTTATAAACTTTTCTAGTCAACATTTCGGGCCTGATGTTGATACAAGGTTAAATCAACTAGGCCGAAATGACCCCGGTTCAAGCACAAATTTGGAAAGACAATTGTCAATATTCAAGCAGTCAGGTAGTCCGTTCGGCCGAACGTATACTCGATGCCTAACAGATGAAGAGTACAGTGCTGCAACAATTTATGTCCTTCTAAATTGCGATGAAGTTTCGGCATTCGTTGAGTAAGGTAAAGTCTAAATTTACTTACATTGCTGTACATAATTGAAAGCGTGTGATAAGCGAGTCAACTATATTGGTTTGCAGTGAGTTCGATGCTAAATCTTTAATCACTGATCCCACTGGACTTGAATCCCATCAGAAATCACAATTTGTACAGTGGTTCAAAAGGCGTGTAAGATTGTTTAACAAAATTATATTATGTGTTGAATACAGTTCTGTGGCCAATTCGTATATTGATTTATCCTTAATTTTTACCGTCATCTACAATAGGTTCAGTCAATGAATAGACCAGTGGCCTCCTGCTTGAAATTACTAGCTGAAGGCCCTAACAAACAAACATTATGTCATAGAGGCTATATCATCAACGGGTTTAAGTTTAACGTAAAAGATGATGACCGAACAAAACAAACCCAAAATAGTGGAGTCTTGGTCAACGGCGACTGTTATGCAGAGAATTGCATGGACTTTTACGGAGAGCTAGATGAGATTGTTGAGCTAACATATCTGGGTTCCCAAAACTGCCTGGTAATGTTCAAGTGTACGTGGTTCGATGTCACATGCAGTAGAGGAATCCGTGTTAGCTCTCAAGGGATTGTAGATGTCAATGTCAAGTCGAGACTTGCATCAGACGAGCCCTTTGTGTTTGCTAGTCAAGCTGTACAAGTCTTTTACGCTGAGGACGTCGCCAATCCCAAATCTCATTGGTATACAATTATCAAGTCCAAGAAATTGCCCGTGACATATGACAGTGAGTTAGACTCCTTTCAAGCCGACCAACCACCTGTCTTGTTCCCTGTTGAGATCAACAACGAGGAGGACAATCTTCCTCTTCCAACAACACTTTATGTAGGAGAAGAAGTCGTAGATGATGACGCGGAAGACGTGAAAAGTGTTGGAGATGATGTGACTAAGTCTACTGATGAAGAGGATGACTTAGACGATGAAGAGGATGACGGGGAAAGTGATGAAGATGATGATGATTCTCATACTGAAAATGATTGATTTGTAATGTTGTAACATCACGGAAAAATTATAATAACATTTTAGATCTTGGTTCATATTGATGTGTTTTTGCACCTCCGTATATATATATATATATATATATATATATATATATATATATATATATATATATATATATATATAGTGCCAATGATGATTTTTGCCAAATTATTATTTTTAATGTGTTAATGTCTTTGTAATTTATCTATACGAAGTCAGATATGGATAGGATACGGGCTATTCGTGGCCGGGGTGGACGCCGAGCTGCTTCCTCCCCAGTGGGTCCCACCTCGTCATTGCCCATTGATGACGAGGCACAGAGTGCTCGCGTACCACAGATGGGGCCCCAGCCCCAGCCATTGCCGTCTCCCTAGCCCCAGTCGTCGCCCCAGCCCGACGCAGATTCATCCCACACGCGCCTTGATTCTCCTTCTTCCGTGGGTTCTACCTCAGGTATAGTTGATAACGGTGTTTAGTACATTTTCGCTAGCCTTATATTTAAAGTAAATATGAACTGTATTAATGTCTGTGTTTTGTAGGATCTCGACGAGGCCGTGGCTCGACACACGGGGTACGCATCGACCCCCAGCGTAAACAGAGAGTTACGCTCACCCAGGAAGGCCTGTAAGTAAAAAAAATACATCATGCCTTATATTTCAAATTTTGGGGTGTTAATTTATATTTGAACTGTATTAATTAATTTATTTACTTCTTTGGCAGGATCCTGGAGAATCAGGCGAGGACGAAGATCGGCGTTCTTGTGAAGGGCCGATTCTTTGAGCCACGCCTGTACTGGAAGGACTGGGATGCCGCTGCGAGGGAGTCCCTATGGGAGGAGTGGCTGGTACGGTGAAGTATTTTTTTCTGCGATAGTATTTGTTTAATTAGAGTTTATTTTCTGTAGTTAATTTGTGTTATTGAATGCCTTACAGGAGGGGTTCACGTTTGACTTGCCTGATTAGCAGGCACTGGGGCGGCAGGCCTTCTTTGCTTACATCGGCAAGAATTACCGCCGATGGCTCCATGACGCACGGGACCGGGCGAAGAAGATGCTGCCCGAGGGTGCCCCGATGACGGAGATGAAGACATATCCCCCACATTGGATATCTCCGACTGTATGGGGGGAGATGATAGATCAGTGGGCTGCGGATCCAGGCTGGGACGCCAAGAGTAAGAGCGGGCTCGGGAACAGACAGAACAGAGATCCGACGCACACGGGGGGGTCGGTGCCACACGACATCGTCCGACACATGAATGCGGTCCAGAACCCGATTTGGAGGATGATGAGGTCATAGCTCTGACGTATAATCAGACGCACGTGCGGAAGAAGGACAAGGACGAGGCACACCAGGCCGGCGACTATGTTTCGGATATTGCCCGGCGGATCGATGTGAGTCAATTTGTTTAAGTTGTTAATTTTTTGTCTTTCTTTCCTCAATGTCTGTTGCGTTAATTAATGCCCTAACATATCTTTAACTCACTATTTTTGCAGGCCTCGTATGAACAGCTTAGGGGCTCCGAGCAGCGTCCGGACAGCCATCAGCGTCCACTAGTACGGGTGCGAGTACTGGGGCGTTGAAGTGATGGCTGGATGTACCGGAGGTCGTCAATTGGCCGAAAGGCTGCATATGCGGCCTGCCTAGCACGACTGCTCGTGCCGTGATAGGATCGTCCCACACCCCGTTGCCCCTCCACAAACACCGGCTCCTCCGCGTTTGTTGGACGAGGAAGAGATCCAATGCATTGCTACTGTGGTGTTGAGGATGATCAGGGAGCAGGATTAGCAGGGTAGTGTTGCTGGACATGCCGAGCCGGCCCCGGATCAGCAGGATCCAGATCCGGGCTCGGCAACCCTTGATGAGCCCCTTCTCGTGCCCGGTCCCAGCTTATTCTCCCCCTCCCGTCGGGCTTGTACTCTTCTCCCCTCCCCTAACCGGCTGCATCCGGTTCCCGCTTGTACATCATGAGTTTTTTTTATAATAAATATTTTTTATGATCGATTATATATATTTCTTTTTGTATTGATTATTGTGCGTTGTTGTTGAGAATTGAAAATTTTATTACAAGTTTGGGTAATAGAAAAATAAAAAAATATTAAATTTTTTTTGACTTTTAGCAACGGATTAATTCCGTAGCTAAAAGTGTTCCTACTATCAGCTTTTTAGTGATGGAATGTTCCGTCGTCAAAAATTATTTAGCGACTGAATATTCCGTCCCTGAAACATTTATTCCATCGCTAAGTTTACAAAACAGAAAATAAATTAAAATACGTAAAATATAATTAGCGACGGATATTCCGTCGCTAATTAAAAAATAACTCCGTCGCAACAAGTGCAATATTAGACGACGGATTTGAAAATTGCATCGTCAAACTTTTAGTAACGTCCTTTTATACGAGGGACGTTTAGCGACGGTTAATCTGTCGCTAAAACTTTTAGCGACAGATTATAGGCTTTTAGCAACGGATTTGCCCGTCACTAAAAGCCTTTTTTCTTGTAGTGTTCAGAGACCTCAATAAGGCATGTCCAAAAGAGAGCTACCCCCTGCGATGAATAGCACGTCCAGGAGACGGTGATAGGGGCTGATGGTGTTGTTTGCTGTGGGGGTTGAGTAGTGGTTGGCTTAGTGCTTGGCTTGGTGCTGGGTGCTAATGGTGGTGGGCTCAGGTTGTTGCTGCGAGGATGCATAAGAGAAAGACAGAAGAAAGATTAGAAGCGAGAGAGGTTAATGGCTTTAAGGTGGCTGTAATAGACCAAAATATCCTAAAGTTTAAAAAGAAATGCTAAATGATGGACTAAAATGATAACGGGTGTAGAACAAGAACAAGTTTTAAGGATTTACAAGTACACGAACTAACATGAAGAAAAGGGGGGCAAAGTACAAAGGAAAAAAATAAAATTAACCCTAAATTTTAATGTGCATCATATTAGTTGGATCTCTCAGCTAGTTTCAGTCAAAGTGTACATTAAGCTGGAACTCTCCATTAGCCTTATCAAAAATTGAAATTAGTTTTGGATTCGATTGCATCTAGTTGGTCACTAAATGATAGCAACAAAAGGCCTTGGAATTTGGTCGCTATTAATATATGTGGCGTTACTTTGTATCGACGAATTTGGGCCTTTGTCACTATAGTCATCTCAACGATGAACTACAGGGGTCCAATTCAATGCTATTGCATGCACCAATGGATTTTGCTGTGAGCGAGATGAGACCAAGGATGAAGGCAACATAGGACATATTTGGTTATGCGAGAGGGAGAGAGGCTAAGAATAAAGAAAGAGAAAGTAAAGAAACATGGTTAGTGTAGATAAATGATACTATAATGGTCAAGTTATTACTGCTTTTTTAACATTATTTATATTTCATCCGGTCGAATGACATACGTGTTAACAAATAAATAGTCGATGTTACCCCCTAACCTCTAAGGACTTTATTCACACATTTCCTACTATTTTCTTTTGTAAAATTTAAGAACTTCATTAAAAAATAGAGTCTAAACTTAATAATATCTTGATCGTCTAATTGAGAAAAGGCAAATAGAGAACATCGAAATCAATACAAGAGAAATATAAGCACTGACGATAATAAAAAAATAAGAAAATCATTCTTATTCAACTTAGAGTATGTCTGACGAGTCCAAATGAAGTGCAGAGCAGTTGGACACATAGTGCTCTTCCAGTTCTCTTTCCTTCCAAGATTGACACTTGAATGGTCGAAGTCTACAACACCATCTAAAGGCTGAGGCTTGGTAGTACAGATAAAGCAAGCTTTAGGATGTTCTTTGTGGTGTGTTGTTTATGCCAACGATTTGAGTCCACCGAGAGCGGCTATTGTATGTTAGACTGAGCTAAGAAGTTCCTTGAAATGAGTCTCTGTAAATTCTAATACGTGGTTCAGAATGGTAAGCAAAACAAAATCTCTAGATAGAACAGTTCCCAAATTCGTCAAAATTCTCTTTCTTCCGAAATGTGACATAATGATACGCTAAATGCTGTTAAGAGAAAAGACACGTAGAGGAAACTCCACAGAAGACTTGATATTTGACTTGCTCTTATCTTTCGTATCCAACCACCAAGATCAGTACCCATACCTCCAGCAAAAACAATAATCTTGTGAGGCTGAAAATTAGCTTTTGAAAAATAATCTCATTCCTAGACACTTGCATAGAAGGCCGTTCTTGAAGATGCATTTCAGAAGCTGAAAACGTTGTTTAAAATTGCGACATGTAGGATTTTTGAAACTTTATCTTTGCGATAGGTAGGATTTCTTAGGAAACTTCTCCTTCTATCACGTAAGCTTCAACTTTGCATGTTGTAATCCTCCAACTTAATTGGTCTCTTTATTTAGAGTCAAAATTTTAAATTAGATATATAAAATTTTAAAAATCCTATTTGTTTTGGTATTCTTTTCCATTACTCTATTTACCTCTTTACTATGATTTATTATTTAAAAATTCAAAGGTGTAATTTGTCCAATATTTTTAAACTTTATAAAACTAAGAAACAAATTATACGCCTGCCAAAACTTTGCATAATCAATATACTTATACATTAGGCTTTAATCTTAATTATTAACACCTTAAAGGCACTTTAAGATAATAATATAAAATCTCAAAAATGTAAAATACAAAAATCATTCTCTACTTACTAATTCTTTAATATGACTTCATTATTAAGAAATTAGTAGGAATTATTGGCCTGACTTTTGTAAATCTTACTATAAAACTAAAAAGCCAAATCCACATCTTTGAAAACTCTGCATAAATCTATAGATTTACATATTAGGCTTCAATTTGGAATACTAACTTCTTAAAAATACTTCTACAAATAAAATAAAATCTCACAAGTATAAATAAAATCTCAAAAATGTAAACAATGAAAATCATATAAGCAATTAATGATTAATCTTTACAAATTAAAAAGTAAGCTTTTCTTAATGTATATTTGTTTTTTACCTGTTTTAGTTATGAAAACATCATCTTATTTGTTTTAGTATTCTTTTCTTTTTTCACTCTTACTTATTAATACTTACTATGATTTGTAATAAAAAATTCTTAGGTAATTTTTTCCTTTTTGCTTATGTGAAACATCATCCCATTTGTTTTTGTAGGTATAATTCGTCCAATTTTTATAAACCTTATAAAACTAGAAAATCAGTTCTATATCTTCTAAATTTTATATCTAATCTATATACAGACACGTACTGGGCCTTAACTTTGACTATATATTAACACCTCAAAATCACTTTCGAATAGCAAAATAAAGTCTCACAAATGTAAAATACAAAAACTTATCTATAAACATTAAAGATCAATATTGCACAACTTATAAATTTTCTTCTCTTTTAACATAAGAAATATAAAAAACCAAGTTTGTCTTAATCCATAGAAATACTTAAAAGTATCAAATTAGCAGTTTATGTGCAAAAATATAATAATTATTAATCTTTAAACTCCAAAATGGAAAACAAAGAATACTCCCAAAATTGCAAATAAAAAACACTACAATGAAAATGACTTAAAACTTTAAAAGTACTTAAAATATCAAAATATCGGTGTGCTTTCACAAATTATTTTAGATGAATAACCTCAAAATGTAAAAATATAAATCATGTACTCTGTAAATGCCAAAATAAATAAATTATGGGTCCATGTCATAAACACTTTTAATTATCAATAAACTAAGTTAAACTATAATAGTTAGTTAGATTACTGGCACCTTAATGAACCTTGGACAAGAAAGAAACGTGATGGTAAATTATATATTAAAATAAATATTATATCTCAAAGCAAGAGAATTTCTATACTATACTCAATCAGTAAACTAATTCATTAGGACTTAACAATCACTGTTATCACCTTGAAATTTCAACAATATAAGAACTATAAATCTAAACAGCAAAAACAAAGTAAGTTTAAGACAAAAATTTTGTAATTTTACAAAGTTCCATTCCTGTTTGTCACACAAAATTTACGCATAATCAGTAATTCATAATTATTTTAACTTCATTCATATGTAAAACATTGTGTACAAGACTATGACTTTTTGATGAGCAATACATCAGATATCAACTTAAAAAATAGCTAGTGCAACTACAATAATATGTTCCATTTCTCTTGAAAATAAAGATCCAAAAAATATTATTTAATTTGACAATGTTTTAGCTGTTCGCATTATTAATTGGTTAATTTACTAGAATTTAATTTGATTACTAGCACTTAAATAAAATTTAAATACAAAAGTATTTACAATCCTACTTCTGAAGTTTTTACAATGGTTTTTATTAAATATTTTGTGGGTATAATAGGCCCAAGTTTTGTAAACCTTACTTATAAAACTAGAATATCAATTTTACATATTTTAAAACTCTACCTAATTAATATCTATATTCTTATTAGGCCTTAAGTTTACTAATAACACCTCAAAAGTACTAAATTATAACAAAATCAAATCTAACAAATATGTATATGAGAAACATTAACCATTTTTTCTCTTTGCAGAACATACAAAACTTAAAAGTATTTTTAACATATGAAAATAAGAGGATAGTTAAAAATTTGTTTTTAATTATATAATCTCAAACTTTTATATAAGTCACATTCTCTAATAGACGCCAAAAAAAAAGAAAAAGAAAAAAGAACCAAACCTAATATATAACTAAATTTTCAAAAGTACGTAAAGATTAAAAAAAAAACAGTTTACTCTATTAATTAATTTTCAACTAAGTAACCTCAAATTCTAAAGGTTCATATCAACTAGTTAAGTTATTAGGCTTAAATTTGATTGCTAAAGCTTAAATAAATTTTAAATACGAAAAAATGTTTCTAATAGCATGTGAAATAAAAACTAAACCAAAAAATAAATGTTACAGTTCGTAAGTCCAAAACCATAATCACTTAACCATACTATATAATATAAACTCAATCAACTATGTACGGTCTATTCTCATTATGTAATTGTTTATCTCAATCTTTTGCAAAGTTTGTATAGAACACTATGACACTTTTGTGATAAATTTAATTAACAAATAACTGTAAAATGTATATATTAGGCCTTAAGTTTTACTATTAACATCTCAAAAATACTTTAAAAACAACAACAGAAAATATCACCAAGGTAGATTATGAAAATCATATGTTAAATTTTAAGATTAATACTTCACAAAATAAAATAATTCTTTCTTTTTTAATTGTGTAACCTCAATATTGCAAAATGTTACATGTGGTAAGAATAGTCGTCACTTTATAACCGTTTAACCTCCATCATGCGCAAAACTTTTGTAGAACACTCCAAATTTTTTTATGATGAATTAAAATAATCATTAGCACTACAATGTTGGCATTTGTTTAAATTGAATGAATTAGAAAATCTTAAAAAATACATCAAAATGGATGGTCAAAAAATCGTCAAACATGACCTTGAAGAAAACAATTAAATATAGATATTGCCAATACATAATATTATATAATATCTTTTTAAAGTTAGTATTACATTTAAAAGGATGTTTATTTGAAAGTAAGTGAAATAACTTCATGCGCTTTCATTTCTATTACAAAGTTTCACAGCTTGTTATTAGTAGGTTATTTAAGTCTACATAATAATTTACTATAAATAAATGATTTGTGCCTTTTTCTACCTTCTTTTATGAGTTTCAATGCAAATGACTGTAATTTATATTCAATTTAATAATAGTCATCAACTATATCAGAAATATCCATAAAATGAGAATGTTGATCGATGATGTGAACCATAAAGTGGAAAATAAGAAAATGCCTACATTTACTTAGATGGGGTATCGGCAAAAAGTTCATTCAACGGTTAGTAAGTAAATAAATGAAAACATAAATAGATGTGTTTGATTCTTGAATTTTTAATTGTTGAAGCTCACTTTTTTTGTACCAAACTAAAATTAATGCTAACATTCCTTTAAAATATCGTAAAATGAGAATTGTGTATTTGACCACATTAAAGCCTCCCACCACCAGCCAAAGATACTTACCAATAGCACATGCATCCTGCACCATGTTTTGCCAGAGTAGTCTTTTCTTATCTCCTTCGTTATTTGCATAAACAAAGGTAAGGTAAAATATTTTGCTAGGATAAGAGTCAATGACTTTCCCTGTTATGTGTTGACTTGACATAGTTTCCACAGTAATATTCACCAGTGTACTATTCCAACCCTTCCATACTCTGGGCACACCTTTATGATAGTATTATGCACAAACTTCCAGGATTTATTCCATTTCTTTTTAATGCCCTCATTTTCCTCTGTGACCCTTGTTTCCAATACACCTATTATATCCACTTTATTATTTTTCAGACCTTTTCTTACATCAGCTTGCCTGATGGGATCATTAAAACTCCTAATATTCCAGCTTGCAATCTTCATTATTTAAACTTCACACCCTTCGCTTTACTGCCACTACCCTTGGCCATTTGCATTTTCCTTTCTTTTTCATTTCTTTGGCCAGATTTTCCTTTGTGTTGTGAACTTTCCTCCTGTATAACCTCCTCCAGGCTATCCTCATTTGCCAGTATAGAGAAGCCATTCCTCACAGTAATTCTTCTTGGGCTTAACTCTTGATGACCACTTGTGTCCCCAATCTGAGATATCTCAGTAGGTTTTGAAACATCCCGGAATTTTTTTGGAACGTTAACGCCCAGTCGATCAGTTCACTAAGATAATAATTCCTGAATTCAACCAAATAATATAAATCTGTCAGGGCAACTATACTCTTAATCAACCGTCATAATTGAAATACCAAGTCTAAGTCTTAGTCTAAGAAAATTTAAACAATAGTATTTACCCACGCAGGAGTTCTAATGATCAATACCAAAATCTAATTCCTTCGCTTTCGCTTGCTCGGCTCTAATCCCTTTTTAGGTAACCTACTGCTGGCTGTCACCTGCGGAAAGAGAGTCAAAGGGGAGTGAGCTTTTGAGAGCCCAGTAAGGTCGCACAAAGATTTAAAATCACAAAACAATTCGTACGGTTTTTCATATAGAGTCAAACAAAACTTTTTACGAGTATTTTCAAGCGTTTCGACAAATATGAACAAAACGAATGATTTTACATTCAAATCCAATAACATCTCTTTGAGGGATTTGTTTTCGATGAAACCACTACAATATGATATAAACATAGGGATGAGTATTCAACTCAATCCCTTAAATAATAGTCAGTTGAAAACACTTCGGATATAATAAAGCAGGAATGGATAATATTCAAAACATTTCAAGTGCAATAAAACATAAACAGGAATCGTTGAACATGAGCAGTACAGAAGCAAAGCCACCCCGGCAGTGCTCGATCGCTTTACAAATGCATATGTACACTGACTAGTCCATCTAGGTACTAGTAAAACCCATCCAACAGACCATCCTTATAACGCCAACAATACAGACCATCCTTATGGCTCCCAAGTTACTAACTCATGTCAACATTGAGAAGGATTAAACTACAATTGAAAATGCTTTTCGATTAGCGAATTCAATAAATAGATGAGCATGAAAAGAGATAAGTACAACTGAAAATATATATTTTATGATGGTCAGATCAATAAACATACGAGAATGAAACATGAATTCCAAACAATCGCTATCAGGCTCAAATTAGGTTTTCATGGACAGTTTCAAAACAAACGCTTTTTATTTCAAACACAGAAATCAACAGTCAATGTATTTTGTAAAACTGTTATTACAAACATTTGAAACAGAATAACGAAATGGGGTTCGGAGAGAAATCCTTACCTCGGTCCACGCTAAGAATGCTACCAACCTCGATCAATATTTTCTGAATAAACCTAGATTGGCAATTTATTTGTTAGAACATTATTTATGTCAAATACGTAAATATTAACTACCCACTGCATACCCAATCTCTCCGAAATCGCGCACTCAAAACGGTTTCTCGCATACGGTCCACCTAACCGAATATCCTATACACTCCTTAACATGTACCGACAGTATAGAATTTATAATAATTTACCCTAAAATACTTTGATAGCTTAAAACATTATTAAAAGTTAAAATATAAATTTTCTGAATTATTGAATATTTTTGAATTAAAATAATTTCTTTAATTACTATAAAACCCATAAATAGCAATAATTATTTCTAGCTAAAAATAAATTCCCATAGTTTTTATAACAGCTTTAGAATACCTATAAAAATTATATAAATTAAAATAAGAATTTAAAATGCATCAAAACTATTTTTAACTTATTCGTTTTGCTAAAACTAATGCGATATAGATTTATAGCAAATCAGCTCCCATAAGTTCCTTCAAAGCTACTGCCGTTTCCCTCTCTTTTATTTTCACCAACTCACTCACATATACTCACCTTAGAGCACAACATCCACTGTAAATTCCTACAGCCCATCCTATCTCTCATATAGCAGTCCATGGCTGCCCAACTCCTCTCTTCCTCCTTCCTTGTCCCTCACCCACACACTACTCACATACACTCACAGTTCTCTCCCATTTTCAGGCACTCACTCACACAACACTACAGCCCACACACACGAAATCACCTTGCCACCCACATATTCCCATACATATTTACACACCCACTGATTTCAAGTATACACAGCCATACCCACTTCACAACACAACTCACACTCACCAATCCATACCCATCTCCACATTTGTACACCCACTACATTCACATATACACACACGAACATGCTGCACAAACATTTTCACACCCATGTGTTCCCTCACATACGGCACACACACACCCATCACGCAACGCACGCACGCAAACCACATGCAATACCCACTTCACGGCGGTTTGCGACTATTGCAGCCACCCTCACTATAACCACACTTTCGCGGCAATGCCGGAGCAAATACCCACGGCTGTTTCTCTTCTCTAAATGCAGCCCCTCAAGCCTGCTACTACCCCAAACCCCACGGCAGATTCCCCTTATTCCTTTAATCCCATAAACCATTAAAGAACAAGAGAAACTAGGAAAAAGCTTACCGAAAAACAATTGCGATCGCCGAAAAGATCTTCCTCTTCAAGCCCCCTCATTCTGCCTCTCCATATCTCTCTGTCGTGTAACAGGAATGGGACGGAAGCTCGGCGGCTGTTCACTTAAAGTGTGTATATATATTACAAACCCTAAATGGACAATCACAGAAAATCCCCTATACCTTCTTTAGTCGCTCAAGATGTTACCCGAAACTTTTATTGCAGCGAAATGGTCCAATAAATATCGACGATAATTTAGGTGTTAAGAAAATTATTAACTGGTTTATTACGCTGCCTCGCTTCAATAATCGTCGCTAGAAGCTTCTATGTAAGTACGCCGATACTAAAAATGAATCGTCGCTATAAAAATATACGTCAATACTAAGTTTTAAAATTATCGTCGCTAATTAGATTGTTAATATAAATTCAATGCTAACAATAAAATAAGAAATTATCGCTAAAGGCTTCTAAAAAAAATCATTAACGCTAATTGTTACTAAGTAACTCGATAATATCACTCGTCGTTAAACTATATCGTATAATTTCTAAAATTTGTCTTTTAAGATAGCCGTTAAAAATTGGATCACGCTAATCGATGCAAAATGTTGCCGATAAAATTTCACTAATGAAAATCAGCGTTAAATCTCGCATATAAAAGTCGTCGCCTAGATAATAAACTGACCGGCTCGACATATCATGGTTCAGGGTGTTACAATCTCCCCCACTTATAAAAATTTCGTCCTCGAAATTTCACATACTTTTATAATATCGAAGCACTACGCTCTTACTAGGTAACTTCCAATTGAAGGTGTAACCAAATATTACACATAACCCCCAAAGTATCAGTCGTGAACGTCAATAACAATTGCGAACATTTCACATTTCACTATACTGTAAGATTTCTCTTATAGCCTAAGGTATCATAATCCAATCAATCGGATATTATTACTCAACCTCGAAAAATTTGCCAATTCCTATAAGCACTCGTACATTAATGCCTCAAATCAAATGATTTAACCACAACAATTTCACTGCGTACTCTGATATCTAGCCACTACTATGGTTTAACTAAGGTCCTAAAATTTTCGCTAACACTCTTGTCAAAACTTAGGCTTTCCCTCACTTTCTTCTAAAGTCTACAGAATCATATACCTAAGCTCTGATACCAACTGTAACATCCCGGAATTTTTTTGGAACGTTAACGCTCAGTCGATCAGTTCACTAAGATAATAATTCCTGAATTCAACCAAATAATATAAATCTGTCAGGGCAACTATACTCTTAATCAACGGTCATAATTGAAATACCAAGTCTAAGTCTTAGTCTAAGAAAATTTAAACAATAGTATTTACCCACGCAGGAGTTCTAATGATCAATACCAAAATTTAATTCCTTCGCTTTCGCTTGCTCGGCTCTAATCCCTTTTTAGGTAACCTACTGCTGGCTGTCACCTGCGGAAAGGAAGTCAAAGGGGAGTGAGCTTTTGAGAGCACACTAAGGTCGCACAAAGATTTAAAATCACAAAACGATTCGGACGGTTTTTCATATAGAGTCAAACAAAACTTTTTACGAGTATTTTCAAGCGTTTCGACAAATATGAACAAAACGAATGATTTTACATTCAAATCCAATAACATATCTTTGAGGGATTTGTTTTCGATGAAACCACTACAATATGATATAAACATAGGGATGATTATTCAACTCAATCCCTTAAATAATAGTCAGTTGAAAACACTTCGGATATAATAAAGCAGGAATGGATAATATTCAAAACATTTCAAGTGCAATCAAACATAAACAGGAATCGTTGAACATGAGCAGTACAGAAGCAAAGCCACCCCGGCAGTGCTCGATCGCTTTACATATGCATATGTACACTGACTAGTCCATCTAGGTACTAGTAAAACCCATCCAACAGACCATCCTTATAACGCCAACAATACAGACCATCCTTACGGCTCCCAAGTTACTAACTCATGTCAACATTGAGAAGGATTAAACTACAATTGAAAATGCTTTTCGATTAGCGAATTCAATAAATAGATGAGCATGAAAAGAGATAAGTACAACTCAAAATATATATTTTATGATGGTCAGATCAATAAACATACGAGAATGAAACATGAATTCCAAACAATCGCTATCAGGCTCAAATTAGGTTTTCATGGACAGTTTCAAAACAAACGCTTTTTATTTCAAACACAGAAATCAACAGTCAATGTATTTTGTAAAACTGTTATTACAAACATTTGAAACAGAATAACGAAATGGGGTTCGGAGAGAAATCCTTACCTCGGTCCACGCTAAGAATGCTACCAACCTCGATCAATATTTTCTGAATAAACCTAGATTGGCAATTTATTTGTTAGAACATTATTTATGTCAAATACGTAAATATTAACTACCCACTGCATACCCACTCTCTCCGAAATCGCGCACTCAAAACGGTTTCTCGCATACGACCCACCTAACCGAATATCCTATACACTCCTTAACATGTACCGACACTCTAGAATTTATAATAATTTACACTAAAATACTTTTATAGCTTAAAACATTATTAAAAGTTAAAATATAAATTTTCTGAAATATTGAATATTTTTGAATTAAAATAATTTCTTTAAATACTATAAAACCCATAAATAGAAATAATTATTTCTAGCTGACAATAAATTCCCATAGTTTTTATAACAGCTTTAGAATACTTATAAAAATTATATAAATTAAAATAAGAATTTAAAATTCATCAAAACTATTTTTAACTTATTCGTTTTGCTAAAACTAATGCAATATAGATCGGTAGCAAATCAGCTCCCATAAGTTCCTTCAAAGCTACTGCCGTTTCTAACTCTTTTATTTTCACCAACTCACTCACATATACTCACCTTAGAGCACAACATCCACTGTAAATTCCTACAGCCCATCCTATCTCTCATACAGCAGTCCATGGCTGCCCAACTCCTCTCTTCCTCCTTCCTTGTCCCTCACCCACACACTACTCACATACACTCACAGTTCTCTCCCATTTTCAGGCACTCACTCAAACAACACTACAGCCCACACACACGAAATCACCTTGCCACCCACATATTCCCATACATATTTACAAACCCACTGATTTCATGTATACACAGCCATACCCACTTCACAACACAACTCACACTCACCAATCCATACCCATCTCCACATTTGTACACCCACTACATTCACATATACACTCACGAACATGCTGCACACACATTTTCACACCCATGTGTTCCCACACATACGGCACACACACACCCATCACGCAACGCACGCACGCAAACCACATGCAATACCCACTTCACGGCGGTTTGCGACTATTGCAGCCACCCTCACTATAACCACACTTTCGCGGCAATGCCGGAGCAAATACCCACGGCTGTTTCTCTTCTCTAAAGGCAGCCCCTCAAGGCTGCTACTACCCCAAACCCCACCGCAGATTCCCCTTATTCCTTTAAACCCATAAACCATTAAAGAACAAGAGAAACTAGGAAAAAGCTTACCCAAAAACAATTGCGATCGCCGGAAAGATCTTCCTCTTCAAGCCCCCTCATTCTGCCTCTCCATATCTCTCTGTCGTGTAACAGGAATGGGACGGAAGCTCGGCGGCTGTTCACTTAAAGTGTGTATATATATTACAAACCCTAAATGGACAATCACAGAAAATCCCCTATACCTTCTTTTGTCGCTCAAGATGTTACCCGAAACTTTTATTGCAGCGAAATGGTCCAATAAATATCGACGATAATTTAGGTGTTAAGAAAATTATTAACAGGTTTCTTACACTGCCTCGCTTCAATAATCGTCGCTAGAAGTTTCTATGTAAGTACGCCGATACTAAAAATGAATCGTCGCTATAAAAATATACGTCAATACTAAGTTTTAAAATTATCGTCGCTAATTAGATTGTTAATATAAATTCAATGCTAACGATAAAATAAGAAATTATCGCTAAAGGCTTCTAAAAAAAATCATTAACGCTAATTGTTACTAAGTAACTCGATAATATCACTCGTCGTTAAACTATATCGTATAATTTCTAAATTTGTCTTTTAAGATAGACGTTAAAAATTGGATCACGCTAATCGATGCTAAATGTTGCCGATAAAATTTCACAAATGAAAATCAGCGTTAAATCTCGCATATAAAAGTCGTCGCCTAGATAATAAACTGACCGGCTCGACATATCAGGGTTCAGGGTGTTACAATCTCCCCCACTTATAAAAATTTCGTCCTCGAAATTTCACATACTTTTATAATATCGAAGCACTACGCTCTCACTAGGTAACTTCCAATTTAAGGTGTAACCAAATCTTACACATAACCCCCAAAGTATCAGTCGAGAACGTCAATAACAATTGCGAACATTTCACATTTCACTATACTGTAAGATTTCGCTTATAGCCTAAGGTATCATAATCCAATCAATCGGATATTATTACTCAACCTCGAAAAATTTGCCAATTCCTATAAGCACTCGTACATTAATGCCTCAAATCAAATGATTTAACCACAACAATTTCACTGCGTACTCTGATATCTAGCCACTACTATGGTTTAACTAAGGTACTAAAATTTTCGCTAACACTCTTGTCAAAACTTAGGCTTTCCCTCACTTTCATCTAAAGTCTACAGAATCATATACCTAAGCTCTGATACCAACAGTAACATCCCGGAATTTTTTTGGAACGTTAACGCTCAGTCGATCAGTTCACTAAGATAATAATTCCTCAATTCAACCGATTAATATAAATCTGTCAGGGCAACTATACTCTTAATCAACGGTCATAATTGAAATACCAAGTCTAAGTCTTAGTCTAAGAAAATTTAAACAATAGTATTTACCCACACAGGAGTTCTAATGATCAATACCAAAATCTAATTCCTTCGCTTTCGCTTGCTCGGCTCTAATCCCTTTTTAGGTAACCTACTGCTGGCTGTCACATGCGGAAAGGAAGTCAAAGGGGAGTGAGCTTTTGAGAGCCCAGTAAGGTCGCACAAAGATTTAAAATCACAAAACGATTCGGACGGTTTTTCATATAGAGTCAAACAAAACTTTTTACGAGTATTTTCAAGCGTTTCGACAAATATGAACAAAACGAATGATTTTACATTCAAATCCAATAACATCTCTTTGAGGGATTTGTTTTCGATGAAACCACTACAATATGATATAAACATAGGGATGAGTATTCAACTCAATCCCTTAAATAATAGTCAGTTGAAAACACTTCGGATATAATAAAGCAGGAATGGATAATATTCAAAACATTTCAAGTGCAATAAAACATAAACAGGAATCGTTGAACATGAGCAGTACAGAAGCAAAGCCACCCCGGCAGTGCTCGATCGCTTTACATATGTATATGTACACTGACTAGTCCATCTAGGTACTAGTAAAACCCATCCAACAGACCATCCTTATAACGCCAACAATACAGACCATCCTTACGGCTCCCAAGTTACGAACTCATGTCAACATTGAGAAGGATTAAACTACAATTGAAAATGCTTTTCGATTAGCGAATTCAATAAATAGATGAGCATGAAAAGAGATAAGTACAACTCAAAATATATATTTTATGATGGTCAGATCAATAAACATACGAGAATGAAACATGAATTCCAAACAATCGCTATCAGGCTCAAATTAGGTTTTCATGGACAGTTTCAAAACAAACGCTTTTTATTTCAAACACAGAAATCAACAGTCAATGTATTTTGTAAAACTGTTATTACAAACATTTGAAACAGAATAACGAAATGGGGTTCGGAGAGAAATCCTTACCTCGGTCCACGCTAAGAATGCTACCAACCTCGATCAATATTTTCTGAATAAACCTAGATTGGCAATTTATTTGTTAGAACATTATTTATGTCAAATACGCAAATATTAACTACCCACTGCATACCCACTCTATCCGAAATCGCGCACTCAAAACAGTTTCTCGCATACGGCCCACCTAACCGAATATCCTATACACTCCTTAACATGTACCGACACTCTAGAATTTATAATAATTTACAGTAAAATACTTTTATAGCTTAAAACATTATTAAAAGTTAAAATATAAATTTTCTAATTTTTGAATATTTTTGAATTAAAATAATTTATTTAAATACTATAAAACCCATAAATAGCAATAATTATTTCTAGCTGAAAATAAATTCCCATAATTTTTATAACAGCTTTAGAATAACTATAAAAATTATATAATTTAAAATAAGAATTTAAAATGCATCAAAACTATTTTTAACTTATTCGTTTTGCTAAAACTAATGCGATATAGATCTATAGCAAATCAGCTCCCATAAGTTCCTTCAAAGCTACTGCCGTTTCCCTCTCTTTTTTTTCACCAACTCACTCACATATACTCACCTTATAGCACAACATCCACTGTAAATTCCTACAACCCATCCTATCTCTCATACAGCAGTCCATGGCTGCCCAACTCCTCTCTTCCTCCTTCCTTGTCCCTCACCCACACACTACTCACATACACTCACAGTTCTCTCCCATTTTCAGGCACTCACTCACACAACACTACAGCCCACACACACGAAATCACCTTGCCACCCACATATTCCCATACATATTTACACACCCACTGATTTCATGTATACACAGCCATACCCACTTCACAACACAACTCACACTCACCAATCCATACCCATCTCCACATTTGTACACCCACTACATTCACATATACACTCACGAACATGCTGCACACACATTTTCACACCCATGTGTTCCCACACATACGGCACACACACACCCATCACGCAACGCACGCACGCAAACCACATGCAATACCCACTTCACGGCGGTTTGCGACTATTGCAGCCACCCTCACTATAACCACACTTTCGCGGCAATGCCGGAGCAAATACCCACGGCTGTTTCTCTTCTCTAAAGGCAGCCCCTCAAGGCTGCTACTACCCCAAACCCCACAGCAGATTCCCCTTATTCCTTTAAACCCATAAACCATTAAAGAACAAGAGAAACTAGGAAAAAGCTTACCCAAAAACAATTGCGATCGCCGGAAAGATCTTCCTCTTCAAGCCCCCTCATTCTGCCTCTCCATATCTCTCTGTCGTGTAACAGGAATGGGACGGAAGCTCGGCGGCTGTTCACTTAAAGTGTGTATATATATTACAAACCCTAAATGGACAATCACAGAAAATCCCCTATACCTTCTTTTGTCGCTCAAGATGTTACCCGAAACTTTTATTGCAGCGAAATGGTCCAATAAATATCGACGATAATTTAGGTGTTAAGAAAATTATTAACAGGTTTCTTACACTGCCTCGCTTCAATAATCGTCGCTAGAAGTTTCTATGTAAGTACGCCGATACTAAAAATGAATCGTCGCTATAAAAATATACGTCAATACTAAGTTTTAAAATTATCGTCGCAATTCAATGCTAACGATAAAATAAGAAATTATCGCTAAAGGCTTCTAAAAAAAATCATTAACGCTAATTGTTACTAAGTAACTCGATAATATCACTCGTCGTTAAACTATATCGTATAATTTCTAAAATTTGTCTTTTAAGATAGCCGTTAAAAATTGGATCACGCTAATCGATGCAAAATGTTGCCGATAAAATTTCACAAATGAAAATCAGCGTTAAATCTCGCATATAAAAGTCGTCGCCTAGATAATAAACTGACCGGCTCGACATATCATGGTTCAGGGTGTTACAATCTCCCCCACTTATAAAAATTTCGTCCTCGAAATTTCACATACTTTTATAATATCGAAGCACTACGCTCTCACTAGGTAACTTCCAATTTAAGGTGTAACCAAATATTACACATAACCCCCAAAGTATCAGTCGAGAACGTCAATAACAATTGCGAACATTTCACATTTCACTATACTGTAAGATTTCGCTTATAGCCTAAGGTATCATAATCCAATCAATCGGATATTATTACTCAACCTCGAAAAATTTGCCAATTCCTATAAGCACTCGTACATTAATGCCTCAAATCAAATGATTTAACCACAACAATTTCACTGCGTACTCTGATATCTAGCCACTACTATGGTTTAACTAAGGTACTAAAATTTTCGCTAACACTCTTGTCAAAACTTAGGCTTTCCCTCACTTTCATCTAAAGTCTACAGAATCATATACCTAAGCTCTGATACCAACTGTAACATCCCGGAATTTTTTTGGAACGTTAACGCTCAGTCGATCAGTTCACTAAGATAATAATTCCTGAATTCAACCGAATAATATAAATCTGTCAGGGCAACTATACTCTTAATCAACGGTCATAATTGAAATACCAAGTCTAAGTCTTAGTCTAAGAAAATTTAAACAATAGTATTTACCCACGCAGGAGTTCTAATGATCAATACCAAAATCTAATTCCTTCGCTTTCGCTTGCTCGGCTCTAATCCCTTTTTAGGTAACCTACTGCTGGCTGTCACATGCGGAAAGGAAGTCAAAGGGGAGTGAGCTTTTGAGAGCCCAGTAAGGTCGCACAAAGATTTAAAATCACAAAACGATTCGGACGGTTTTTCATATAGAGTCAAACAAAACTTTTTACGAGTATTTTCAAGCGTTTCGACAAATATGAACAAAACGAATGATTTTACATTCAAATCCAATAACATCTCTTTGAGGGATTTGTTTTCGATGAAACCACTACAATATGATATAAACATAGGGATGAGTATTCAACTCAATCCCTTAAATAATAGTCAGTTGAAAACACTTCGGATATAATAAAGCAGGAATGGATAATATTCAAAACATTTCAAGTGCAATAAAACATAAACAGGAATCGTTGAACATGAGCAGTACAGAAGCAAAGCCACCCCGGCAGTGCTCGATCGCTTTACATATGCATATGTACACTGACTAGTCCATCTAGGTACTAGTAAAACCCATCCAACAGACCATCCTTATAACGCCAACAATACAGACCATCCTTACGGCTCCCAAGTTACTAACTCATGTCAACATTGAGAAGGATTAAACTACAATTGAAAATGCTTTTCGATTAGCGAATTCAATAAATAGATGAGCATGAAAAGAGATAAGTACAACTCAAAATATATATTTTATGATGGTCAGATCAATAAACATACGAGAATGAAACATGAATTCCAAACAATCGCTATCAGGCTCAAATTAGGTTTTCATGGACAGTTTCAAAACAAACGCTTTTTATTTCAAACACAGAAATCAACAGTCAATGTATTTTGTAAAACTGTTATTACAAACATTTGAAACAGAATAACGAAATGGGGTTCGGAGAGAAATCCTTACCTCGGTCCACGCTAAGAATGCTACCAACCTCGATCAATATTTTCTGAATAAACCTAGATTGGCAATTTATTTGTTAGAACATTATTTATGTCAAATACGCAAATATTAACTACCCACTGCATACCCACTCTCTCCGAAATCGCGCACTCAAAACAGTTTCTCGCATACGGCCCACCTAACCGAATATCCTATACACTCCTTAACATGTACCGACACTCTAGAATTTATAATAATTTACACTAAAATACTTTTATAGCTTAAAACATTATTAAAAGTTAAAATATAAATTTTCTGAATTTTTGAATATTTTTGAATTAAAATAATTTCTTTAAATACTATAAAACCCATAAATAGCAATAATTATTTCTAGCTGAAAATAAATTCCCATAATTTTTATAACAGCTTTAGAATACCTATAAAAATTATATAAATTAAAATAAGAATTTAAAATGCATCAAAACTATTTTTAACTTATTCGTTTTGCTAAAACTAATGCGATATAGATCTATAGCAAATCAGCTCCCATAAGTTCCTTCAAAGCTACTGCCGTTTCTCTCTCTTTTATTTTCACCAACTCACTCACATATACTCACCTTAGAGCACAACATCCACTGTAAATTCCTACAACCCATCCTATCTCTCATACAGCAGTCCATGGCTGCCCAACTCCTCTCTTCCTCCTTCCTTGTCCCTCACCCACACACTACTCACATACACTCACAGTTCTCTCCCATTTTCAGGCACTCACTCACACAACACTACAGCCCACACACACGAAATCACCTTGCCACCCACATATTCCCATACATATTTACACACCCACTGATTTCATGTATACACAGCCATACCCACTTCACAACACAACTCACACTCACCAATCCATACCCATCTCCACATTTGTACACCCACTACATTCACATATACACTCACGAACATGCTGCACACACATTTTCACACCCATGTGTTCCCACACATACGGCACACACACACCCATCACGCAACGCACGCACGCAAACCACATGCAATACCCACTTCACGGCGGTTTGCGACTATTGCAGCCACCCTCACTATAACCACACTTTCGCGGCAATGCCGGAGCAAATACCCACGGCTGTTTCTCTTCTCTAAAGGCAGCCCCTCAAGGCTGCTACTACCCCAAACCCCACAGCAGATTCCCCTTATTCCTTTAAACCCATAAACCATTAAAGAACAAGAGAAACTAGGAAAAAGCTTACCCAAAAACAATTGCGATCGCCGGAAAGATCTTCCTCTTCAAGCCCCCTCATTCTGCCTCTCCATATCTCTCTGTCGTGTAACAGGAATGGGACGGAAGCTCGGCGGCTGTTCACTTAAAGTGTGTATATATATTACAAACCCTAAATGGACAATCACAGAAAATCCCCTATACCTTCTTTTGTCGCTCAAGATGTTACCCGAAACTTTTATTGCAGCGAAATGGTCCAATAAATATCGACGATAATTTAGGTGTTAAGAAAATTATTAACAGGTTTCTTACACTGCCTCGCTTCAATAATCGTCGCTAGAAGTTTCTATGTAAGTACGCCGATACTAAAAATGAATCGTCGCTATAAAAATATACGTCAATACTAAGTTTTAAAATTATCGTCGCTAATTAGATTGTTAATATAAATTCAATGCTAACGATAAAATAAGAAATTATCGCTAAAGGCTTCTAAAAAAAATCATTAACGCTAATTGTTACTAAGTAACTCGATAATATCACTCGTCGTTAAACTATATCGTATAATTTCTAAATTTGTCTTTTAAGATAGACGTTAAAAATTGGATCACGCTAATCGATGCTAAATGTTGCCGATAAAATTTCACAAATGAAAATCAGCGTTAAATCTCGCATATAAAAGTCGTCGCCTAGATAATAAACTGACCGGCTCGACATATCAGGGTTCAGGGTGTTACAATCTCCCCCACTTATAAAAATTTCGTCCTCGAAATTTCACATACTTTTATAATATCGAAGCACTACGCTCTCACTAGGTAACTTCCAATTTAAGGTGTAACCAAATCTTACACATAACCCCCAAAGTATCAGTCGAGAACGTCAATAACAATTGCGAACATTTCACATTTCACTATACTGTAAGATTTCGCTTATAGCCTAAGGTATCATAATCCAATCAATCGGATATTATTACTCAACCTCGAAAAATTTGCCAATTCCTATAAGCACTCGTACATTAATGCCTCAAATCAAATGATTTAACCACAACAATTTCACTGCGTACTCTGATATCTAGCCACTACTATGGTTTAACTAAGGTACTAAAATTTTCGCTAACACTCTTGTCAAAACTTAGGCTTTCCCTCACTTTCATCTAAAGTCTACAGAATCATATACCTAAGCTCTGATACCAACAGTAACATCCCGGAATTTTTTTGGAACGTTAACGCTCAGTCGATCAGTTCACTAAGATAATAATTCCTCAATTCAACCGATTAATATAAATCTGTCAGGGCAACTATACTCTTAATCAACCGTCATAATTGAAATACCAAGTCTAAGTCTTAGTCTAAGAAAATTTAAACAATAGTATTTACCCACACAGGAGTTCTAATGATCAATACCAAAATCTAATTCCTTCGCTTTCGCTTGCTCGGCTCTAATCCCTTTTTAGGTAACCTACTGCTGGCTGTCACATGCGGAAAGGAAGTCAAAGGGGAGTGAGCTTTTGAGAGCCCAGTAAGGTCGCACAAAGATTTAAAATCACAAAACGATTCGGACGGTTTTTCATATAGAGTCAAACAAAACTTTTTACGAGTATTTTCAAGCGTTTCGACAAATATGAACAAAACGAATGATTTTACATTCAAATCCAATAACATCTCTTTGAGGGATTTGTTTTCGATGAAACCACTACAATATGATATAAACATAGGGATGAGTATTCAACTCAATCCCTTAAATAATAGTCAGTTGAAAACACTTCGGATATAATAAAGCAGGAATGGATAATATTCAAAACATTTCAAGTGCAATAAAACATAAACAGGAATCGTTGAACATGAGCAGTACAGAAGCAAAGCCACCCCGGCAGTGCTCGATCGCTTTACATATGTATATGTACACTGACTAGTCCATCTAGGTACTAGTAAAACCCATCCAACAGACCATCCTTATAACGCCAACAATACAGACCATCCTTACGGCTCCCAAGTTACGAACTCATGTCAACATTGAGAAGGATTAAACTACAATTGAAAATGCTTTTCGATTAGCGAATTCAATAAATAGATGAGCATGAAAAGAGATAAGTACAACTCAAAATATATATTTTATGATGGTCAGATCAATAAACATACGAGAATGAAACATGAATTCCAAACAATCGCTATCAGGCTCAAATTAGGTTTTCATGGACAGTTTCAAAACAAACGCTTTTTATTTCAAACACAGAAATCAACAGTCAATGTATTTTGTAAAACTGTTATTACAAACATTTGAAACAGAATAACGAAATGGGGTTCGGAGAGAAATCCTTACCTCGGTCCACGCTAAGAATGCTACCAACCTCGATCAATATTTTCTGAATAAACCTAGATTGGCAATTTATTTGTTAGAACATTATTTATGTCAAATACGCAAATATTAACTACCCACTGCATACCCACTCTATCCGAAATCGCGCACTCAAAACAGTTTCTCGCATACGGCCCACCTAACCGAATATCCTATACACTCCTTAACATGTACCGACACTCTAGAATTTATAATAATTTACAGTAAAATACTTTTATAGCTTAAAACATTATTAAAAGTTAAAATATAAATTTTCTAAATTTTTGAATATTTTTGAATTAAAATAATTTATTTAAATACTATAAAACCCATAAATAGCAATAATTATTTCTAGCTGAAAATAAATTCCCATAATTTTTATAACAGCTTTAGAATACCTATAAAAATTATATAATTTAAAATAAGAATTTAAAATGCATCAAAACTATTTTTAACTTATTCGTTTTGCTAAAACTAATGCGATATAGATCTATAGCAAATCAGCTCCCATAAGTTCCTTCAAAGCTACTGCCGTTTCCCTCTCTTTTTTTTTCACCAACTCACTCACATATACTCACCTTATAGCACAACATCCACTGTAAATTCCTACAACCCATCCTATCTCTCATACAGCAGTCCATGGCTGCCCAACTCCTCTCTTCCTCCTTCCTTGTCCCTCACCCACACACTACTCACATACACTCACAGTTCTCTCCCATTTTCAGGCACTCACTCACACAACACTACAGCCCACACACACGAAATCACCTTGCCACCCACATATTCCCATACATATTTACACACCCACTGATTTCATGTATACACAGCCATACCCACTTCACAACACAACTCACACTCACCAATCCATACCCATCTCCACATTTGTACACCCACTACATTCACATATACACTCACGAACATGCTGCACACACATTTTCACACCCATGTGTTCCCACACATACGGCACACACACACCCATCACGCAACGCACGCACGCAAACCACATGCAATACTCACTTCACGGCGGTTTGCGACTATTGCAGCCACCCTCACTATAACCACACTTTCGCGGCAATGCCGGAGCAAATACCCACGGCTGTTTCTCTTCTCTAAAGGCAGCCCCTCAAGGCTGCTACTACCCCAAACCCCACAGCAGATTCCCCTTATTCCGTTTAATCCCATAAACCATTAAAGAACAAGAGAAACTAGGAAAAAGCTTACCGAAAAACAATTGCGATCGCCGAAAAGATCTTCCTCTTCAAGCCCCCTCATTATGCCTCTCCATATCTCTCTGTCGTGTAACAGGAATGGGACGGAAGCTCGGCGGCTGTTCACTTAGAGTGTGTATATATATTACAAACCCTAAATGGACAATCACAGAAAATCCCCTATACCTTCTTTTGTCGCTCAAGATGTTACCCGAAACTTTTATTGCAGCGAAATGGTCCAATAAATATCGACGATAATTTAGGTGTTAAGAAAATTATTAACAGGTTTATTACGCTGCCTGGCTTCAATAATCGTCGCTAGAAGTTTCTATGTAAGTACGCCGATACTAAAAATGAATCGTCGCTATAAAAATATACGTCAATATAAATTCAATGCTAACGATAAAATAAGAAATTATCGCTAAAGGCTTCTAAAAAAAATCATTAACGCTAATTGTTACTAAGTAACTCGATAATATCACTCGTCGTTAAACTATATCGTATAATTTCTAAAATTTGTCTTTTAAGATAGCCGTTAAAAATTGGATCACACTAATCGATGCAAAATGTTGCCGATAGAATTTCACTAATGAAAATCAGCGTTAAATCTCGCATATAAAAGTCGTCGCCTAGATAATAAACTGACCGGCTCGACATATCATGGTTCAGGGTGTTACAATCTCCCCCACTTATAAAAATTTTGTCCTCGAAATTTCACATACTTTTATAATATCGAAGCACTACGCTCTCACTAGGTAACTTCCAATTTAAGGTGTAACCAAATATTACACATAACCCCCAAAGTATCAGTCGAGAACGTCAATAACAATTGCGAACATTTCACATTTCACTATACTGTAAGATTTCGCTTATAGCCTAAGGTATCATAATCCAATCAATCGGATATTATTACTCAACCTCGAAAAATTTGCCAATTCTTATAAGCACTCGTACATTAATGCCTCAAATCAAATGATTTAACCACAACAATTTCACTGCGTACTCTGATATCTAGCCACTACTATGGTTTAACTAAGGTACTAAAATTTTCGCTAACACTCTTGTCAAAACTTAGGCTTTCCCTCACTTTCTTCTAAAGTCTACAGAATCATATACCTAAGCTCTGATACCAACTGTAACATCCCGGAATTTTTTTGGAACGTTAACGCTCAGTCAATCAGTTCACTAAGATAATAATTCCTGAATTCAACCAAATAATATAAATCTGTCAGGGCAACTATACTCTTTATCAACCGTCATAATTGAAATACCAAGTCTAAGTCTTAGTCTAAGAAAATTTAAACAATAGTATTTACCCACGCAGGAGTTCTAATGATCAATACCAAAATCTAATTCCTTCGCTTTCGCTTGCTCGGCTCTAATCCCTTTTTAGGTAATCTACTGCTGGCTGTCACCTGCGGAAAGGAAGTCAAAGGGGAGTGAGCTTTTGAGAGCCCAGTAAGGTCGCACAAAGATTTAAAATCACAAAACGATTCGGACGGTTTTTCATATAGAGTCAAACAAAACTTTTTACGAGTATTTTCAAGCGTTTCGACAAATATGAACAAAACGAATGATTTTACATTCAAATCCAATAACATCTCTTTGAGGGATTTGTTTTCGATGAAACCACTACAATATGATATAAACATAGGGATGAGTATTCAACTCAATCCCTTAAATAATAGTCAGTTGAAAACACTTCGGATATAATAAAGCAGGAATGGATAATATTCAAAACATTTCAAGTGCAATAAAACATAAACAGGAATCGTTGAACATGAGCAGTACAGAAGCAAAGCCTCCCCGGCAGTGCTCGATCGCTTTACATATGCATATGTACACTGACTAGTCCATCTAGGTACTAGTAAAACCCATCCAACAGACCATCCTTATAACGCCAACAATACAGACCATCCTTATGGCTCCCAAGTTACTAACTCATGTCAACATTGAGAAGGATTAAACTACAATTGAAAATGCTTTTCGATTAGCGAATTCAATAAATAGATGAGCATGAAAAGAGATAAGTACAACTCAAAATATATATTTTATGACGGTCAGATCAATAAACATACGAGAATGAAACATGAATTCCAAACAATCGCTATCAGGCTCAAATTAGGTTTTCATGGACAGTTTCAAAACAAACGCTTTTTATTTCAAACACAGAAATCAACAGTCAATGTATTTTGTAAAACTGTTATTACAAACATTTGAAACAGAATAACGAAATGGGGTTCGGAGAGAAATCCTTACCTCGGTCCACGCTAAGAATGCTACCAACCTCGATCAATATTTTCTGAATAAACCTAGATTGAAAATTTATTTGTTAGAACATTATTTATGTCAAATACGCAAATATTAACTACCCACTGCATACCCACTCTCTCCGAAATCGCGCACTCAAAACGGTTTCTCGCATACGGCCCACCTAACCGAATATCTTATACACTCCTTAACATGTACCGACACTCTAGAATTTATAATAATTTACACTAAAATACTTTTATAGCTTATAAAACATTATTAAAAGTTAAAATATAAATTTTCTAAATTTTTGAATATTTTTGAATTAAAATAATTTCTTTAAATACTATAAAACCCATAAATAGCAATAATTATTTCTAGCTGGTAATAAATTCCCATAATTTTTATAACAGCTTTAGAATACCTATAACAATTATATAAATTAAAATAAGAATTTAAAATGCATCAAAACTATTTTTAACTTATTCGTTTTGCTAAAACTAATGCGATATAGATCTATAGCAAATCAGCTCCCATAAGTTCCTTCAAAGCTACTGTCGTTTCCCTCTCTTTTATTTTCACCAACTCACTCACATATACTCACCTTAGAGCACAACATCCACTGTAAATTCCTACAGCCCATCCTATCTCTCATACAGCAGTCCATGGCTGCCCAACTCCTCTCTTCCTCCTTCCTTGTCCCTCACCCACACACTACTCACATACACTCACAGTTCTCTCCCATTTTCAGGCACTCACTCACACAACACTACAGCCCACACACACGAAATCACCTTGCCACCCACATGTTCCCATACATATTTACACACCCACTGATTTCATGTATACACAGCCATACCCACTTCACAACACAACTCACACTCACCAATCCATACCCATCTCCACATTTGTACACCCACTACCTTCACATATACACTCACGAACATGCTGCACACACATTTTCACACCCATGTGTTCCCACACATACGGCACACACACACCCATCACGCAACGCACGCACGCAAACCACATGCAATACCCACTTCACGGCGGTTTGCGACTATTGCAGCCACCCTCACTATAACCACACTTTCGCGGCAATGCCGGAGCAAATACCCACGGCTGTTTCTCTTCTCTAAAGGCAGCCCCTCAAGGCTGCTACTACCCCAAACCCCACAGCAGATTCCCCTTATTCCGTTTAATCCCATAAACCATTAAAGAACAAGAGAAACTAGGAAAAAGCTTACCGAAAAACAATTGCGATCGCCGGAAAGATCTTCCTCTTCAAGCCGCCTCATTATGCCTCTCCATATCTCTCTGTCGTGTAACAGGAATGGGACGGAAGCTCGGCGGCTGTTCACTTAAAGTGTGTATATATATTACAAACCCTAAATGGACAATCACAGAAAATCCCCTATACCTTCTTTTGTCGCTCAAGATGTTACCCGAAACTTTTATTGCAGCGAAATGGTCCAATAAATATCGACGATAATTTAGGTGTTAAGAAAATTATTAACAGGTTTATTACGCCACCTCGCTTCAATAATCGTCGCTAGAAGTTTCTATGTAAGTACGCCGATACTAAAAAATGAATCGTCGCTATAAAAATATAAGTCAATACTAAGTTTTAAAATTATCGTCGCTAATTAGATTGTTAATATAAATTCAATGCTAACGATAAAATAAGAAATTATCGCTAAAGGCTTCTAAAGAAAATTATTAACGCTAATTGTTACTAAGTAACTCGATAATATCACTCGTCGTTAAACTAGTCGTATAATTTCTAAAATTTGTCTTTTAAGATAGCCGTTAAAAATTGGATCACGCTAATCGATGCTAAATGTTGCCGATAAAAATTCACTAATGAAAATCAGCGTTAAATCTCGCATATAAAAGTCGTCGCCTAGATAATAAACTGACCGGCTCGACATATCATGGTTCAGGGTGTTACAGTTTTATCTGGCTTAGGTTCCTCCCTTAACTTTGATTGGATTTTTGGTTCCAAAATTTGGATACTTGTGGCTTCTTGTAGCATTTAGCGGTTTGATGCCCATAGTTTTGACATTGTAAAACACTTAAGTAGCACCCACTCATATACCACATATTGATACAGAACTTGCTCATTTGGTCCTTTCAATGGTATAACTTCCGACAATTATTTGTTCAATTCCACCTCAACACACACTCTAGCAAACCCTAATCGTTCCTTTTTTGCTGTCATATTGTCCATATATAGTGGTTTGCCTATAGCACTAGCAATTCTGCTAACCATTGTTTTTTACCAAAACTGTAATGGGAGATTTTGCAATTGTATCCAGATAGGAAATGTAGTGAGTTCATCTGTTTCTACTAACATGGCTGCCGTCCAGGGTTTCAATATCATAGGTTTACTATCAAAGAACCATGGTCCATTGCCAAGTACTTGTGCTCTAGCATCCTCAGATTCAAAACGAAATATATAGATACCAGATTGCAAGAGGCTAATCGAAAATGCAACAAAGTGAGTCTGTTTTCTCTCCATATAGCCCTTCATTACGTGCATTGGTGGACGCAAACCCAGAACGAACACCACCATTGAGTTTTCCTATTTCTGTACTTCGGATTCCACATCGGCCTCTGTGAACTCAACTCCTTGTTGTACATTGGTCTCCCGTGGTTTGACATAGTTCAAACTATTCTCCTATGCAACAAAGTGATTCAGTCGCCGCCATTGATTTGGAATTATCTTTGTTGTTTAAGGGTAGCGGTGGAAATTCATCTATCCTTTCTAACGTTTTTTCAAAGGGGCTGTTACTCAGTGCCTGCACCTTTGCCACCTCAGCAATATGATCGACTTGGCTGCCATTACCTTCTACCACGCGCCCCCAATTGGTCATCTCCTTCCTTCTCTTTCAATGTTGTCGGTTCTTGGGAATTCAAAATTTGATCTTCATTACTACAAATATTACATTGAAATTCAACTTTAACTCCAAGTTTTCTTGTCTTAAAACTCTCAATTTGTTTCTTCAATTCTATAACGAGCTCTTTTAGGCCATGATCTTCATTAGAATCATTGCTGGTTTCGGCCATTTTTTCTGGCCTCAGGTCACCAATGTCCCTGATTTCTGTGCCTAAAGAGACTACTCGTGCTGGAGTTTGATTCGATGGAAGAGCATTAGGCTTACTTGTATGTGTTTGGTGCCATTCCACACCTACAAAATCGTGTGCAAATACATCCTTAACTTCTCCTCGCAATCGAGATGATCTTCGCGATGGAATTCCTGATGACGTTTTCATGGTTGTGTTCTCAGGATTCAGTTTGTGTTGAATGCGTCCTTTATTGAGCACTATGTTATAATATTTGATTGACAAGAAAACAAATTGTTTCTCAACCCAACCAAATTACATTTCTACCCGTGCATTTGCACGGTCCATTGGCTAGTTTAAACAGAGGGTTGGACTCGTTTTTGTGAAATTAGCTCATGCTTTGGTGCATTAAAAAATACTTGACCAAGACCATGCCGGGCTTGGGTTCCCCGTTGGAGCTATATAATATATATGTCATTGCTGGCAAGCACCGGCAGGTATGAACGCTTTGTTTACTTAATAATAGGAGGAACCTTGTCCCTTCATTTCATACAACCCAAAGACTTATCAAAGTTAGTCTTTCCTTTATATTATTTTTGTGTTGAATTTCTGTAGATTACACGAGACAGTTGGTTCACATGATCAATGAATGCCTTCACCAGTTGTGCCTTGATCGACTTGCCATTCAATCTATGAACCTTTTATGTCGTAACAAGCAGTTTGGTAAACCATTTCGGCTGTAATTCTACCTGAAATTAGCCAGTAGGCACAAAAATCTGGAGCTGCCCTCCTGATTTTTACTGGTAGAAGAGTATTCTTTGTGGTGCGAGTCATATCAATTTGCACACAACCATATTAAAGAGTGAAGATCGAGGGCTAAGAGGAGAAGGTACAAGGGGGGCATGGCTTTGGTTGGAGTGGACCTCATGATCGGCAAAATAGTTTCCATCCTAGAGAATGAAGCATCATTGCTTGGAGGTGTTTATGATGAACTCGATGAGCTCAGGCGCGAGCTGAAGAGCATGAGATCCTGTCTGGAAGATGCTGATAGAAAGAGAGTCCTCACTCAAGGAGAGAAATCGTGGGTAGAAGATGTTAGAGACATGTGCAACCCTGTTGAAGATATCATAGAGGAGTTCATCTATCACATGAACAAGCCACAAAAGGGGGGTAAATTCACGAAGCATCTCTGCAGGGCAGTAAAGTTCCCACAGAATCTGCTGCAGATGCATCGAGTGGCTTCCAGATTGCAGGACATCAACAAGAAGCTCAAGTCCATTCCGGAGAGAAGGCAGCGTTACCTCGTCGATCCCGTTCAAGTTACAATCTCCAATGAAAACCAACGGAGGGTGCAAAACGACAGCGAGGCATTACTTTTTGCCAAGGATGACCATCTAGTGGGGATAGAAGACGATGAACGTCTACTGGTGAAGTGGTTGACTGACGAGTACCCTGGGCGCAGCGTTATTTCCGTTATAGGAATGGGCGGTTGTGTAAGAGCACTCTTGCTGCTAAGGTCTACAAAAACCAAATCATCAAGCAACATTTTGAGTGCTATGCTTGGATAGTTGTCTCCCAAAAGTACGTCATTGAGGACATATTTAGACGCATGATTGAGGAGTTTTATGGCTCCAAAAATCAGAAAGTTCCTGCGGATTTGAGCTCCATGAGGTACAAGGAGCTGCTCAGGGTTCTTGTAGCTTACTTGGCTCCAAAGAGGTACATCGTTGTACTGGATGATGTGTGGGATAGAAACCTGTGGACCGATATCAATGTGTCACTACAAGATGAGGGACGAAGAAGTCGGGTCATACTCACAACTCGAAAAGAAGAAATAGCTTTATCTTCGTTTGGAGTCAAAAGCTATGTTCAACACATCCAACCATTAAAGCCTAGTGATGCGTGGGATCTCTTCTGTATGAAAGCATTCTCGAGCAACTCTTGTCCTGAAGAGCTTCAACACGCAGCGACCGAACTTGTTAGGAAGTGTGGAGGACTACCTCTTGCACTTTTGGCTCTGGGTGGTGTCATGTACTCAAAGAAAACATCGTCAGAGTGGATTGATTTTAGCAGTGGCTTGAACCAGGAACTGAGAAATAACCCTGGCCTCGAAGTAGTCAAGGGTATTTTGTACTTCAGCTTCAGTGATTTGCCATACCAACTTAAACGCTGCTTCTTGTACTGTTGTATATTTCCAGAAGATTATCAAATGAAGCGAGGGAAGCTCGTTCGACTGTGGATAGCGGAAGGTTTCATTGAGCACGATAAGGCTAAAAAGCCTCGACTGTTAGCAGAAGAGTATTTTGCAGAACTTGTTCATCGAAGCATGCTTCAAGCTGTAACGAGAAGCCACACAGGAAGGCCAACAACATGCCAGATGCACGACTTGGTGCGGGAGCTTGCTGTTTCGACGTCCGAGGCAGAGAAGTTCAGTGTCGTGTACGATGGAGAAGGAAGTGGCGTAGATGTCTGTACAGCGCCTCGCTTGTCTATTCAAACAACGTCCAAAGAGATAAAATCAATCACAGGCCTAGCAAAGGTCCGATCTCTCTTTGTGTTTTCTGCTAACTTGATCCCTCCATCTTCTGCTATTAGTTTACCAACTGGGTTGAGATTGATCAGAGTCTTGGATCTAGAAAGTGTACCCATTGAAAAACTGTCTGATGAAGTTGGAGATCTTTTTAATTTGAGCTACTTGGACTTGAAAGGAACCAAGTTGAAGGAGCTTCCAAAATCCATAGGAAGGCTCCGGAATCTACAAACTCTAGACATTAGAGACACAAAAATAGATGTGGTACCAGATGGGATTGGAAAATTGCAAAAGTTGCAGAACTTACTTGCATACCGCGACAATCCTAATGTCGACGATTTCTGTTTTATTTCTGGCATAAAATTTCCGTCAAGTATCTGCAAGCTAAAAAGCTTGAATGTCTTTGACTGTGTCACAGCACAACCAAATTTGTTGAAGCAACTGAGGAACATGACGCAGCTTATAAGCTTTGGCATAACAAACGTGAGAAAAGATGATGGAAAGGATCTGTGTATTTCCCTCCAAAGTATGTGTCTCCTTCGCAATTTGTTTGTGATGGTTACTGATGAGGAAGAGTACCTAGGAATGGATTCACCCTCTTTTGCTCCTCCTGGCCTTAAAAATCTTGTTCTGGTAGGAAAACTTGAACAAGTACCGCGATGGTTTGCCTCACTTCAGAACCTCACAAGTCTGTATTTGCATTGGTCTAAGTTGAATGAAGATCCACTTCCTCACATTCAAGCACTGGTCAATTTAGGGGAACTTGCACTTATCAATGCATATGCTGGACGCAAATTGTGCTTCTTGACAGGGTTCAATAGACTAGTACATCTGTACTTTCGCAGTCTATCACAGCTGGACGAGATAATAATAGAGAAGGGTGTAATGCCAGGTCTCCGAAGAATTTATGTAGGGAACTGCTCGGAGTTAAAGATGCTGCCTCGAGGTATTGAGTATCTTACCAGTCTTGAAAAGTTAGATTTGGTATCACCTGTGCCAACAGAGCTTTTGGAAAGCATAAGAGAAGAAGATAGTGTGGACCGCCCAAGGGTTCGACACATACCTGAGATAAATTATTTCTTTGAATCAGCCTCTGGGATATCTCACGAAAGCTTGTCCGGGTTGGACTTCAAGGAGGTGAGAAATTCATCAGCTCGCTTAGTGTCTGGTTCAAATTGACGAAATTCATCGTTAAGAATATTTGCTACTTTGTTTTTTTATTTATTTTTTCCTGTTCATGATAGGATCATGTGAACCTCTCTAAGCGGTATGTGGATACGTCATTGACCTTGGGGGTGTCACGATTGATGTGAACGAAATCTGTGGAATATGAAATATGAACGTCACTGGCTTACTTTGTGCCTCTAGCATGCATTGTGCTTGAGGCCGTTGTTGGCTCATGCTTGGTAAGCTCTTTGTGATCACAGTGAGTTGTTTGTCCTTTGGATAAAAGGTTTGCCCATTTCCTTTTCATGTTTTTGGAAGAAATTTTCAGGGATAGAGGTAGGTTTAGTACAACCTTTTAATAAAGAGGGGTCAGACCTCTGCTGAGGCAGAGTACCGGGGGCAAAAGTGCATTTATCTCTACGTACAAGCCAGAAGAAGCCTAATCTCCCAAAGAGTGTTACCCTTTCTAGACAGAGGCAACCCCTGAACCCAATTTTACCCGAATCAATGCCATCCATTTTTATCCAACTTAGTCTCAAACAAATAACTTTCTTGATCGTCCCAACTTGGTTGGCAAGGTCGAGAACTCCTGAGGGACTACCAAGCCTATGGCAATTCCATCATAGTGTTTACATGGCGATCGGCGGGGTTGCTTCGCGACCTCCACCGCTGGTAATTCATCTTACGTAGGTAAAAACTGAGGTGAATCTTATGCACACCTCCAATTTCAATAAGCTTTCTTTCTAATTCTTCCTTAAGAGTTGCAGCCATGACTAAAGCACATTTGGCTGAATCACGGCATCAAACTGCTTGGATAGCATCAAGTACTTCTCAAACTGTTAAGGACCATTTGGAATTACCCAATGACTAATAGCATTGGGGAACTTGAACATGAGTAAATTGCAATTAAGAACAATAATGACACCCGTCTAGCTCCTGCACACGCATCTTCAAAGTGTTCTCTATTGCTTCCATATTCAAAGATCCGATGGTAAACACCTTCCATACCAGGCAAAATTGCCTAATAGACTCACCCTCCCCCTTTACATTACTAGAAACTTGAATTCCTTCCTTCTCTCTCTCTCTCTCTATCAGATCTAATATATTAGTACCAGTCAAAAGTTATGCGTGTAGTTGGAAAATCATCTTCAGTTATAGGTTTAAAAAAACCTACCATCAAGCCATAGGCGCGACAGGCCACCGTGCATATCAAACCAATTTGGTTATAGCTTTTTCTAAGTTTAACGCCATAGACTTATATACCTCTGGGTTATCTATAAGCCAGATTAAAGTCAAATAATTGCAAACAAATTAAATCTGCAAAATAACCTCACAACCTCGACGTCCCTCATTTCTCTTACGCCCAGTCCCCATAAACCCACGTCCCTCGTCTCTCTCTCTCCCACACTCCATGTAACTCCATGAAGGTGTGCATGCTTAAGGTAGCATTTTGACCCGTCATCTTATTTTGTTCGACTCATGCTCTTCAGGAACTTTAGACAAGACTTTCCTAATTTCCTCTCTAGTTTACGTACTTCAACATATATATATATATATATATATATATATATATATATATATATATATATATATATATATATATATAAAGCTGAAACTTTTTCTTAAAATTGCGACACGTAAGATTTTTAGAATTCTGTCTTTGCGACAAGTAGGACTTTTTAAAAATTTTCTTCTTCTGACACGTAAGCTTCAACTTTACATGTGATAATCCCCTAACTTAGTTGATCTCTTTATTTAGAGTTCAACTCTTTTGAATTAGATATATAAAATTTAAGAATTCTACTCTATTTAACTCTTTACTATAATTTATTATTAAAAAATTCGTAAGTATAATTTATGCCATATTTTAAAACTTTATAAAACTAAGAAACTAATTATACACCTTCTAAGACTCTACCTAATTCATATACTTATACATTAGGCCTTAATTTTGATTATTAAAACCTCAAAACCACTTTAAAATAATAATATAAAATCTCAAAAATGTAAAATACTAAAATCATACCCTACTTACTAATTATTTAGTATGATCATTGGCCCGACTTTTCTATTTAATTCTTTACTATAATTTATTATTACAAATTTGTAGGTATAATTTATGCAATATTTTTAATCTATATATATATATATATATATATATATATATATATGTAAAAAGCTGAAATATTTTCTTAAAATTGCGACACGTATGATTTTTGGAACTCTATCTTTGCGACTAGTAGACTTTTTAAAAGTTTTCTCCTTCTAGCACGTAAGCTTCAACTTTTTATGTGATAGGCCCCTAACTTAGTTGGTCTCCTTATTTAGAGTCCAACTCTTTTGAATTAGATACATAAAATTTAAGAATCCTATTTGTTTTGATATTCTTTTCTTTTCTACTCTATTTAACTTTTTACTATAATTTATTATTAAAAAATTCATAGGTATAATTTATGCCATATTTTAAAACTTTATAAAACTAAGAAACTAATTATACACCTTCTAAAACTCTACCTAATCAATATACTTATACATTAGGCCTTAATTTTGATTATTAAAACCTTAAAAGTACTTCAAAATAATAATATAAAATCTCAAAAGTGTAAAATTCCAAAATCATACCCTACTTACTAATTATTTAGTATGATCATTGGCCTGACTTTTCTATTTAACTCTTTACTATAATTTATTATTACAAATTTGTAGGTATAATTTATGCAATATTTTTAAACTTGATAAAACTAAGAAACTAATTATACACCTTCTAAAACTCTACATACTTCAACTTTGTATGTGATAGTCCCCTAACTTAGTTGGTCTCTTTATTTAGACTCCAAGATTCAAGAATCCAATTTGTTTTGATATTCTTTTCTTTTTCTATCTATTTAACTATTTACTTTAATTTATTATTAAAAAATTTGTAGGTATAATTTATGCAATATTTTTAAACTTTATAAAATTAAGAAACTAATTATAAACCTTCTAAAACTCTACCTAATCAATATACTTATACAATAGGCCTTAATTTTGATTATTAAAATATCAAAAGTACTTTAAAATAACAATATAAATCTCAAAAATGTAAAATATAAAAATCATACCCTACTTACTAGTTCTTTAGTATGATCCTTTTCTAAATCTTATAAAATTAAAAAAATGAAATCTACTTCTTTTAAAGCTCTACATAATCCAAAAAGGCTTCATTTTGGACTACTGACTTCTTAAAAACACTTAAAACAAAAAAAAATTAAATCTCACAAGTATAAATAAAATCTCGCAAATGTTAACAACGAAAATCATGTATGAAATTAATGATTAATCTTTACAAATTAAAAGGTAAGCTTTTCATAGCGTATATTTTCGTTTTTACCTCAATCTTTTAGTTATGCAAAACATCATCCTATTTGTTTTGGTATCTTTTTTCTTTTTAGAAATATTATTTCTCCATAAGCTTTATTGTAACTTTTGTCTTTTTGCACCAATTTTCTTAAAATCTAACATGTTACGCACAATATGAACAAAATATTTAGAACTAATTATATTGGATCTCCAGAAAAATTAAAATCGATTGAAGAATAATTTGTGACAAACTGAAAATAAGTTTGTAGAATAAAAGATACGAAAAGATAAATAACTACAAAAAGAGAGAAGCCTGGGTGGTAATGGTATAACCGAAATGTCGGTGCTAGATGTGAGAGTGTGAGGGTGGTAGTATATGCAATTATGCGAGTTAAGCCACGCTAATTATGATAGTGATAATTGTTGTGGTAGAATTGGAGTGTTGGTAGTGAGATTTGGATTATGTAGTGAGAACATGTGTGGCTGTAGCGGTGTTGGCGTGTAGTATGCTAATGCTTATGGTGGTGATAGTCATAACTAAACGGTGGTAGTGCAAGAGGTGATGGTTGTTATTAGAGTTGTTGTAGTGATAGCACTAAGGTGTTTTGAGGTAATATTAATTTACATTTCAATACTGATTTATAAGTTATGATCTAAACTGGATTGAACAAGTGATGAACCTAAAAAAACTGACGATAGAAACATGAAAGTGCACTGACGAGCAAAAGTTATAATATGGTGAAGGTAACTGCATTTGTAGTGACAATGATAGCGCTAATTAAGGTATTTGGAGGTAGTGTTAGTGTAGTATTCATAGACGGGTTATGCTGAGAATCTTATGCAGACAAGCGATGAACTTAAATAAAAATATAATGACTTTAGGGTAGTTCTACCAGCAATTTGAAGGTGCATAAACTATATCCAGAACTAGAAACAGTACTTTTTTTTCCTAGAATGACTTTTATCTTTCAATTTTGATTTTAGTCCCACATTTTGATTCCTTAAAGTTTCGTTAATTAGGCGAGACGATGTTTTTGTAGTTAACCACTCTCTAGCCCCTGGCTACGCTAATCTAATATTCCAATGATATTTTCATTAAGTCATGTTAGCAACACTTTAATAAGTTATGTATAGATAGATCATAACTTATCAATCAGTACATTACAATACTGATTGATAAGTTATGATCTAAACTGAATTGAACAAGTGATGAACCTAAAAAAGTTGACAATAGAAACATGAAAGTGCACTGACGAGCAAAAGTTATGATATGGTGAAGATAACTGCATTTGTAGTGGTAATGATAGCGCTAATTAAGGTATTTGGAGGTAGTGTTAGTGTAGTATTCATAGACGGGTTACGCTGAGAATCTTATGCAGAGAAGCGATGAACTTAAATAAAAACATAATAACTTTAGGTTAGTTCTACCAGCAACATGAATGTGCATAAACTATATTCAGGACTAGAAGCAGTAAAAATTTTTTTCCCTAGAATGACTTTTATTTTTCGATTTTGATTTTGGTCCCACATTTTGATTCCTTAAAGTTTCGTTAATTAGGCGAGACGATGTTTTTGTAGTTAACCACTTTCTAGCCCCTGGCTACACTAATCTAATATTCCAATGGTATTTTCATTAAGTCATGTTAGCAACACTTTAATAAGTTATGTATAAATAAAAACATTTCAATACTATTTTTCCTTTTTATTATGCACAGGACAAATAACATACACAAAGAGTTTCTCATGAAGAAAGAAGGTGAGTGAATTTGACATTTATACTTATAAGAAGATTGAGGTTCATATACACCACCAATAAATAAGTTATAACACACTTTACTAGATTAAACTCATAAAAAATCGGAAGTGATGGTACAAATAACTAATTTTTTTTTCTAATCATATTGGTTCTGGATATATCATGAATACATACTAACGATTATATCTACAAAGCTCCAAATATTAAACTAAAAAGTTTAAATTCAGTTAAATAGTAATACGAGATTGTTGTCATATGTGGTCGTGAAACGTTAATGAAAAGGCATTTTAAGTTTATAAGACTTTTAATTGTAACGTTCACATCGTATTAAACTCACAAAAAACCTAAAGTGATGGTACAAATAATTGGTTTTTTTTTTTAAAATCATAGTGGTTCCGGATATATCATTGATACATACTAACGATTATATCTACAATGCTTCAAATATTAAACTAAAAAGTTGAAAAGGCATCCTAAGTCTATAAGACTTTTAATTGTAACGTTCACATTTTATTTGTGAGTAAAAACTGATCAAATTAAATCATGCATTCTACCTTTGTTACTAAGATATGCTTTTAAAATTCTAATTTTTCAAAAGTTCTATTCAAAGGTAATCTTCTATATAGTAAATTTCTTGCCTGCAGTTCAAATATTAACAGTTATAAACAATCTATAAAACACATTATAAAATTTTTAGAAAGTTAGGAAAATTAACAGTTATAAAATATCTATAGAAATAAATATTAGATAATATTTGAGAAATTAAAGAACGCCCCGCTAGTAATATATAATAAGCGAAAGCGAGACCTTCTTTACGCAACACGTCGTCATAAAAATAGCTTCTTTACTTGACACATCATCACTTTATGTTTTCAATGTGAAACAGAACTATAACTATTATAAGAGTTACTAAAAGTCTTAAACACTTTTATATTAGTAAACCCTATATAATTAAAAAATAATTCTAAATGTTCTGAAACTCTAACTAATTAATGGACTAAGTTATTAGGATTTAATTTTGTGTATTGAATCCTCAAAATTACTCTCTAACATGAGTATAAAAATTTATATATCTAAAAAACGAAAATAATATTATTATCTTGAATGGGGTCCTTTAAATAAGTAAAGCAAGATTTTCTTTACGCGACACATCATCGCAGAAATAGCTTCTTTACTTGACACATAATCAATTTATGTTTCCAATGTGAAATGTAATTATAACTATTATGAGAGTTGCTAAAAGTCTGAAATACTATCAAGAATAGGGTCCATATTTCTTGATAAGTTAATTTCTATATTAGTAAATCTTATATAATTAAAAAAATAATTCTAAACATTCTGAAACTCTACCTAAGTAATGGACTTACTTATTATGATTTACTTTTGTATATTGAATCCTCAAAACCATTATCCGACATGAATATAAAAATTCATATATATCTAAAAAATCAAAATAATATTATTCTATTGAATGGAGTCCTTTATTTTTTGATAACTTAATTTTCACGTCAATAAGCATTATATAGTTGAAAAATCAATTCTAAACATTCTGAAACTCTAACTCATTTTTTAAGCGTCACTAAAGGTATGAAATACTATCTTGGATGAGGTCTTTATTTCTTCATAAGTTAATTTCTATATTAGTAAGCCTTATATGATTGAAAGAAAAAGTAATTCTAAACGTTCTAAACTCTAACTAATTAATGAATTAACTTATTAAGAATTAATTTTGAGTATTGTATCCTCAAAATTACTCTCCAATATGAACATAAAAATTTATATATTTTTAAAACGAAAATAATATTATCTTGGATGGGGTCCTTATTTATTGATAAGTTAATTTTTATATTAATGAACTAACTTATTATAACTTATTTTAACTATTGTGTAACACCCCGACATGTTTTCGGATTTAATTAGAAATTTTAGATGCGAATATTTTTTTTTAGCAACGAATTATCTTTCAGTGAGCGGTGATATTTTATTCAATGACTTTTAGCGACACTTAGTATAGCGGGTTATCTAACCAAACCATTAAAATTGTTCCAGCACCTAAACTATAGTAAATAATTTATTTTGGACTATTTTGTAATAATAAAAAGTTGTGGGTGCATCTTTTAATAAGTAACGAAACTTTAGAGGTTCTTTTTGGTAATTGTCTTTTTAGGGTTTTACATATATATATATAAAATCGCATACTATACATCAGCCGTTCCCTCCCCCACATCCGGTTCTCTGGTTTTACGATCAAGTGAGATAGAGAGATACCGAGAGATATAGAGAAAGGATCAGCAGAGAGAAAGAGAGAGATGAAGAGAGAGAACGTGAAGAACAAGGAGTCCAGCGAAACCTCAGGTAAGATCTTTACTTCTCTCCGAATCAAATTATCTTTGCGATGGGGTATGTGGGTTACGGCAGGTTATGCTTGAGTGTAATGGGTAGCTGTGAACGGGTGTAGACCATGCGTTTAGTGTGAGAATTGTGGGTGCAAGAGAGAGAGAATAGTCGTGAGGAAACTGTGATACCGTGGGTAACAAAAGGGGTTCAGGCAGATCACAGCCATGTGGCTATGACTGTGTACTTTTGTGGATGCGTTTAAGGGAATGAAAGGGTGCTCGTTTGGGTGGTGGTTGCCGTGGGAAGGTGTTTCCATGAAGCGAGTTTAGTGTGTGCATGTGAGTGTGAGAAGAGAGGTAAGACAGCCGTGAAATTAATGTTGGATGAGCGTGCGAGTTAAATTCATTGGAAAAGAGATAGAGGAAAAGACTGAACTGTAATGGGTTTTGCGTTGTAAGCGTATTTGTTGTGGGTACGGGTATAAGCTACAACAAAAGAGGGGCTGTTTACAGTGGTGCAAAGTGTGGTTGGTGCGTGAGTGTGTGTGTAAAGGACAAGAGAAGGGGCTGCCAAAACAGCCCCATGTACACAGGTGTACTTTGTGGGTTTGAGAAGAGATGTGTGTGTATTGTGTATAAGAGTGTGTACATGTGTGTGAGTGTGTGTGCAACTGCCGAGGAAGTGGATGTTGTGGTGGCGTGGACATGAAAAGAGGAGGAAACCCAGCAGCTTTTGAGGAAATTGGTGCAAACTATGTAGGTGTGTGGGTGAGTATTTATGTAGGTGTTTGTGTGTGCTGTGTGTGTGCGTCTGTGTGTGTGTGTGTACCGGTGTGAGTGGCAAGGCTGCCAAGAGACAGCTGGGTGTGTGTGGTAGTGCATGTGTGTGCGTGTGTTTGTGTGAGGCTGCCAAGGAGGCAGCTGGGTTTAGAGTGTATGTGTTGTGTGAGTGAGTATGTTTTGTGAGTGCATGTGTCTATTTGTAGCCTGCTGTGCAGCCATATGTGAGTGTGTGTGTGTGTGTGTGTGTGCGCAGTGTTCTTAGGTGTGTGGGTGTAAGTCCCTGAGTGTATAGCAGTGTGAGTGTGAAGGAAGTTGGAGATAAAATCGTGGGAGCTCACTGTGTGCATGAGTAAGTGTATACGTAAAGGTATAGTGTGTATGTGAGGTGAGGGAGTGGAGGATATGTGGGTTTGTGCATATCAGTGTGTGTGAGGGTATTTGTATATGTGTATAAGTATTTTTATATGTGTATAAATGGTTGAGGAGGGCATGAATGTGTTAGTGTAATTATATCTGTGTGCGTGGAGCTGCCAAGAGACAGCTGTGTGTGTGTGGAAATGCTGTGAACAGGAGTGTGTGGGTACAGAGGGAAAAGAAGGGAAATAATGTTCGAGTAACGGGTTGACGTTAAGTTCGGCACGTGCATACACTAGCGCACGCTTATCGTTAGCACGTGAAATTTTAAATTATGATACCTTAGCCTATATTAGGATTTCTGGCAAAATTTTATTATTTTCTGAAACTACTTATATTTTTAATATTTTCTGTAAACATAGAATTGTAAAAATTCTTTTGGAGCCTTTAAACCCGGAAAATGTTCAGGGAAAAATTAGAGTAATGTCGTTATGATATGAATAAGACTCAGTTTGAATTTGATAATTTTTGGAGTTTATTTTCTATGATTTCCGTATCGCATTGGTTTTAGCAAAACGAATAGTTTAAAAATAGTTTTAATACCTTTTAATTTCTGATTTAAATTTCTATAACTTTTATACATATTTTAAAGCTGTTAAAAAAATTATGGGACTTTATTTTCAGCTAAAAGAAATTTTGGCAATTTATGGGTTTTTAGTGTATTTAAAGAAATTATTTTTAATTCGAAAATATTCAAAATTTTAGAAAATTCATATTTTGACTCTCTACAATGTTTTAAGCTACGAAAGTGTTTTATTGTAATTTATTACGAATCTCGGGATATCATTACGAATTAGAGAGCGTACAGTGTTTTCGGCTAGGTTGGCCGTGCGCGGGAACCGTTTTGAGTTGCGTCATTCTGGGGTTAGAAGTGAATGCCGTTTGGGTAGTTGATAATAGGGTTTATAGTCTAGTAGTGTAGATTATTTTTCTAATAAATGAATTTGCCAATTTAGGTTAATTCAACGACTTTTGGATTGATGTCAATTAACATTGCATAGCGTGGATCGAGGTAAGGGATTTCTTCTGAAACCCAATTTTCTCTATTTGTCCTCGAATATTTCTTTAAATTGTTATCGCTATTCTTTTGGATTCTGTTATTTTGATTAAGTCGCATTGTTTGCCTTAAAAACCTATCTTGAGCCTTAAGCGTTTATTGGAAATCATATTCGATGCACTGTGTTTATTTCTCGTTGTGCATCGATTTAAGAATTGTATTATCCTTTGTTCTCATTCTGCATATTGACATGAGAGTTTGCATTGGTGTGTTTGGCGGGAGTTGGTGTATAGTGGAGGATATTGGTGTGGGCTAGTACCTTGATGGACTAGCCGGTGTATTGGTGTGGCTTAGTGCCTTGATGGACTAGCCGGTGGAAAGTGTTAATGAGCATCGCCTTTGTGGCTTTGCTAAGTGATTACCCTGCACTGCCTGTGTGGCTTTGCAATTGCTCATGTTATTGCATTCGTGATTTTTGTATCGTGTCTGGAAATCGTATTGATATCTAATGAAACTAGTTATGATTCTTTTTTGAAAATCTATGAATTGCATCTGTAATTGTTTCGTAGTTTCTATCTTTGAGCGACCTTACTGAGCTCTCAAAAGCTCACTCCCCTTTGACTTCCTTTCCGCAGGTGATAACCAACAATAAATCGTATTGGGTGTGGACTAGATTTGTGCCGAGCGAAAGAGAATTTAAGTTTCAGTATTAGCCTTTAGAACCCCTGCGTGGGCCATTATTGTTATTTAGAATTGTTAGTTTAGATTTGATGTTTCAAGTATAATTGTACGCTAAAAAGTATTATTTTACTCAACGGTTTAGTTGCTCTGACGGACTGATGGTTCTAAATTGCTTGAGTTTGAGGTCGTAATTGTCTGAGTGTATCTGATCGAGCGAGTGTTAACGTTCCGGAAATTCCGGGATGTTACATATTGTATCCTTAAAATTACTTTCAGATATTATTATACAAATTTATAAATCTAAAACAAGAAAATAAAATGTAATACCCCAAGTCTTAAAATACTCTTAATAAACTAAATAAGTGTAATTAGCGATAAAAATTAAATTTTAGCATTTCAAATATTTCCTTTTAGTGACATATATATATATATATATATATATATATATGTGTGTGTGTGTGTGTGTGTGTGTGTGTGTGTATAAATTTTAGCATTTGAAATTTTTATGTGTGTATATATATGTCACATGTGTACACACATGTGTATACATATGTATATGTGTGTGTGTGTATCTATGGGTCGTGATCCATTGCTAGCGCTAGCAGGGTTGCTAGCACTGTTTTGCCGTCCGCTACATAATGTAGCGGACGATAAAACAGTGCTAGCAACCTTGCTAGCGCTAGCAATGGATCACGACACACACACACACACACACACACACACACATATATATATATATATATATATAGAGAGAGAGAGAGAGAGAGAGGTCTGCGCAGCCGCCTTAAGCTTTCTAGCCGACAAACCCTTCCTTTTTCATCTGTCAAGCTAACGAGAGAGAGAGAGAGAGGGACACCGGGAGTGAGCAGGGACTTTGGCAAAGAGGATTTCCGACGAAGCTTTCAGGTAAGCTTTGCGTCTACTTTTCAGTATACACACACACACACACACACATAGGATGGGTTCAGAGAACGGTGTGTATACGGGGTTGTGGGTTTTCGGTAGTGTTGTACATATAGCCGTGAGTGTATTTCTGGGTGGTATGGTGTGTTTTCCTTCTTGATTTCAGGTAAACTGTGTTAGATGTGTATTAATGTGCGTGTGTTAATAGCAGTGAGATAAGGGGAAGGAAGAAGAAAAAAAGGGGGGGGGGGGGACTGCTGTGGTGAATGTAGTGAAGATGTGTGTGTGTGTGTGTGTGTGTGTATTGTGTGCGTATGCCTGTGAGTGTAGGTGTAAACTATGCAAGAGTATATAAACTGGGTTTGCCATCTTTCTTATCTTACCATTCTGTTGAGTAAGTTTTCAAGTCCAGACATGTACTGGTCTAATAATACACCAATGAAGTATTTCTTTAGTATAGTGCTATTGTTCACGAGTATGATAGGACTTTGTCATTGACTCTTAAATTTTGTCATGTTCAGAGAGAGAAGCTAAAGGTGCGTGAAGGTGTAAGTGTGTGTTTGTATGAAAATGGTGTGTGTAAAAATGGAATGTCCGTGTGAAATGTGGGTCTGTGTGAAGTGGTGCGTTGATGGGCGTATAGTGTGTAAATGTGTGTGTGTGTGGATGGAGTAAAATAGTGGGTGTGCAAATGTGGAGTGTGCATGTGAAAAAGCTGTGTACGTGAGTGGAGTGAAAGGGAAGGGGAGAGTAGCAGTAGTCTGTTGTGTAGTGTTGGACTTGCATATGTTGTTGTGAGGATAGTGAGTGTATGATTAGGGTACATTTGTATTTGTGTAATGTGTATGTTTGTGTGATAGTGTGTGTAAAGGGGAAGAGGAGGGACAGCCGTGATGAGTGTGTGAGTGTTCTGGGTTTGGACAGTAGAGAAGAAGAAGAAGGAGGATGTTCAACAGTGATGGGTCTCACCAACAAATGTGGTACACTGTGCCTGAACAGTTGTACCACCTCGCCGTTGGGTATTGCACGATTGTCAAAAAATTCTGGAAATTTACAGGATGATTCTTAGTACAATATTATAATTTATGTGAAAATATCATATTTTTCTAATATTGTATGTATTTAATATATTTTTTGCAAATTCAGACTTATAAAAAAAATCTTTTGGAGCCTTTAATAAACCCATGAAAATCTTTTGAAAAAATTAGTTTAATGTTTTTATACTATAAGAAAGACTCAATAAAAGTTTGATAATTTTTTAAGTTGATTTGATATCATTTTCCATATCGCATTGAGTTTAGCAAAATAAAATAATAATAATAATAAAGGAATAATCTTAGTGCCTTTTAAATCCTGATTTTTATTGGCTTGTATAAAAATTATGAGTCCTTATTTCTTGCTAGAAGCAATTATGGTCATTTATGGGTTTTAGTGTGTTAAAGAAAAAATATTTTAATTCAAAAATTATATTTTTATCCCATATGCTATATTAAGCTATAAATAATGTTTAATGAGCGATTAGAACATTTTTGGGATATTTCTGAGTCTCGGGGAGCGTGACAAATTTTGGGATAGGTTCCGTGTGTGAAACCTGTTCTGAATTTTATCATTCTGGATAGAGAAATAGGTACGCTGTGGATAGTTATATTATTAGGTTTATGATAAAGTGGTATAGATAGTGTTCTGATAAGTGACTTTGTCGACCTAGGTTAACTCCGAGGATTTGATCAAGAGTTTTTTTTAGCTTCAGCACTTGGATCGAGGTAAGAGATTTCTATCCGAAACGCAGTCTCATCTATTTTCCTCTTGAATATTTTTCTATATTGTTATCGAATTTTGTTTGGACTCTGTTATAGTTGAAGTGTAAATTGTTTGCCCTAAACCCTGCTTGGCTTTTCACGTTGTTGAAATCTCATTGGATACTCAGTATTTATTTCTCTTTGAGTGTCGATTTATTCATTGTAATATCGCTTATTGCATTTTGCATATTGGCATGAGATAGTGTATTGAGGAGTCATAAGGATGGTCTGCACCGGGGGTGATATAAGGATGGTTTGTTATTGTCGGGAGATCTTGTTATTAAGCACTGCATGTGTGGCTTTGCTAAGTGTTTCCCTATACTGCCTGTGTGGCTTTACAATATACTCATGTCCAATATCATTTGCATTGCATCAGTGACATCGAAAGTGCATTCATTGAATCTTGAATTGCGAAATTAAAAATATTGTTTCTATATTGTCATTGACATAACCTTACCTTCCGACCAAATCGTTTGTAATCTTACTGAATGTTGAGCGACCTTACTGAGCTCCCGAAAGCTCATTCCCTTTTTCTGTTCCCTTCTGTAGGAAATAACCGTTAGTAAGATATCGGGACGGACGAGCTTAGATTTCAAAGTAGTTTATGTTTTATATTATTGTTATTTGAGCCTTGTTAGAGAGCCATTATGTAATTTAATAATTTAAGTACTTTATTATTGCTTTGAGACGGTTTGTTAAGACAGTTGATGGACTGTAGTGCTCTGACATAGATATTATTGAGTTTCTTTGGTGATATTAAATGGATTAGATATTTGAGGCTTTGATCAATTGAGAGTGTTAATGTTCCGGAAACTCCGGGATGTTACAGTTGGATGTTGTTGGGTTATCATTATTGAAATTGAATAAATTGGACAGTTAAGGATCTGATGGAATTACATAAAATATTAAATTTAGAAAAGAAACAAATGATGTTAAGATATTGAGATTGACACAATAAAAATGATGCAAGAATTGGTTCATCTTTAGAATCCTTTTGGTACACTAAAAAAATTAACATTATTTTTTTAATTGTGACCATAAGACTAACAAATGACTGTATAATAATTATTAATTAAAATCACAATAATTGTAAAACTTATTTGTAAATATGATAGTTGAACAGGATCTAAATTTATATACCAAACATTTTATTGTATATAAAGGTATGAAAATAATATTTTGGATGTGATCTCTATTTTTTAAGTTTATTTAATTTGAGTTTTGAGAAATTTGAGGCTCAAATATGTCACAGGTGGTGGAGGCAGTATGTCAATTGAGTATTGACAAACTTGAGGCCCATAAATGTCAAAGGTGGTGGAGGCAGTATGTCGGGCTTCAACTGAGGTTCAGACTTTTCTGGCAATTTCTATATATGGCTTTGTTTGGGGGAGGGGAGCAAGGAGAGAGTCCCCTTGAAATTGTGAAGATATTTGAGTGCTTCCAATATTGTTTTCTTGATCTTTAACGTATCCGCTTGGTAAATCAGTGACAACGTTGTGAATGAACTAAAAAAAATTACTTATCCAAAAGAAGAAAAGAAGGAACTACATAAATGTAATGCGACTTAACCACATTTTCTCATGTGGACTCCGCGTATGTTGCGTTGGTTCTGTAGTAGTCAGACGGTCTCTATCGAGTGATACAAAGCTACTGGTTGTGATTTTCGTTTGTGGGGGTCTTCTGTGTCCTTTTTGGATAGATTTCTTTTCTGTTAATTAGTTTTTGCCTATACTAGTCCCTCTGAGTTTTGCCCCCCTTCTGAGTGGTTTCCTTTAGTTATTCAGTTGCATCCAAAAAAATAGAAAATGAAAATAGCATTCAGAAGTTTTGAAATTCTGCCAGGCTCATTTTTTCCCTCGATTTGCAATATTAGCCGCTTGTTGCAACTGGCACGGAAGGTCTTTTTTTGTAAGAACTTTCAGAGGTAATCTAGCATAGAGGTTTCTTCGAGTAGTCTAGACTCAGTCATTTGGATGCCATAATATGCTTCTATGAGGGCTGCAACTAATGCAAGACTAGCAAATTTAAAATTAGAGACGTGAACATTTATTCCCTGTTAGTTTGTTTTATACCTCGTGCACTGCATTAACTTGAAGTTGTGGCAAATACTTTTTCAGGGATGAGTACAAGGAATTTGAAAAGCTGATCCAAGAGGATCTGAAGGAGGTGGACAACCGTATGGAAGAAGAAGAGGTCAGTAATATCAAATCATCTCATCTTTTGTTTGACTACTTTCCAGCTTGAATTTCGAGTTTATACCATTTACTGGGTTCTGGTAACATCTTGCAGTTTGATGCTGCTGAGATGATAGAAGAGGCCGAGTCTGTGGAGCAAAGGTAGATGCTTAAGGAAAAGGATATGCTTTTGATCTCGTTGATCTGTAATTAGTTCTTTCTATTGTTCTCACCCTTAATTCCCATTTCTGCAGGACCTACAAGGAGAGAGTGGAGATGTTGAAGAGGAAGAAATTGGAGCTCAAGGCTGCTAGGTCTTCCAATCCCAGTAAAGGTGCTCTAGACGTTGGCAAAGAGTCTAGCCACGAAGAGTCGTCTAGTGGTGATGACAGTGATGAGGATTTTGCAGTTGACTGGAGAGCTAAACACATGTAAACTCTCTGTATTGGCGGAACTCATGTCGATCTGTCCTTCTTGTTCTATTTGTATACATATACGGTTTCATTATCTATAGATGCACGTATATCTCTCTCCGTACGTTTGTTGTTTTTTCTCGTTTAGGATGTTGCTTTTCTGTTTTTATGTTGACTGAAGATCACCAATTCTTGTTGCTGTATACTGACTTCGCTTAGATGCTGACTTTGTTCTTTTGCCAACTGGGTTGCAGATGAAGGTTTTGAATAAACCATACACCACTTCGATCACGAATGAGCAACATCTTCCCTAGGGTAAAGTTTGGGTATAAACTTCGAGGTTGACCGTGTGCCACGACTTGAACCTGTAAGATAATCATTCACCTTTAATGAAAACCATTACTTGCATGTTTTTTCATGTCAGGGAGCAACATTATGTGAAGAGAGCCTAGTTTCACCTTGGGCGACTACGGCGCAAAGCTAATTAAGGATGCAAAAAGGAGATAGTATCAGGTGATCTGATTGAAGCACAGATCCATCTCTTTTCAATGCAAATATGTCCTCGCCCCTTGAAAATCCATCAAATGCTAATCTATGCCATATAAACCGCTTGTAGGGAGGTAGTGTAACATCTTAAGAGATGGGAACGTTGTTTTAATAGAGAAAATTTTTATTGTAGTTTTGGAATACCATGTTTGGTTTTTCCGTTAACACTTCTCTCTTTGCGCATCCGATTACGTTTCTCTTATTTTGAATTCCGCATGTGCTACGACACTTGTATTGTTTTAAACGGAGGGACAGAAAATTCCTAATATCTGAATCAAGTCGAGCGTTACCTTGTATATGGTTGCCAAATTTTAGCAACCTACCGAGGTTGCCTGCTGATGCCAAAACTGGTGACAGAAAATAAAATTGCGAGCAGATATTGCTACTTGAGGTGACCATTTTGACCGCAAAGTTATGGTCCAGGTAAAGAATTATAATGCAGGTTTTGGCTATATTGCTGAGTAAATTACTAGATGTCATCTAGAGTACAGGGTCGATGTTAACAATTAGTTAACGTGCTAGGACTTCGTTAATGAACTGAGAAAGCCAATCATGTTGCAAGTATAATTTGCAAGCTTAGATGCCTTGTTTTTAGTGGATGGAGACGTAGGTTTGGTGTTTATCGGGGTCTTTCAGGGCTAGAGCTCTGTCAGTTGCACCGAAGGTTTCTTATATTCGTCGAGAGCGGCTATCTCAGTAGCCTAGTTCATCAACCCTACAGACTAATTTGCTGACAAGAGGAGTGCACCTAAACAAGGTTAGATCACTCTGAATTGGAAGCAGTGAAAATTGACACCCCGTTAATTTGTGTTCTTGGAATAGTACCTAGCACACTAAATTAATTCAAAGTGGTGGCAGAACCCATTTCACGGACTTAGTGTGGAATTTGAATAGCTGATCCAAATTTGAAGGTGGTTGATAACTCTATCAAAGAAGAAGAGGTCAGGACTGTCATGAGCTTTCCGTTTGACTACTTTCCAGCTTCCCAGTAAGTGGATGTGCTCAATAGGTGAAGTGTATTCTATTGGGGTCAAAAAGAGTGGGGTTTCTAGTTTTAAGGCAAAAGGTGTTGACTTCTTCGCACCTTTTGCATATTGCTCATCTTTATGAACTACGCAGAACTGATCAACGTTAAGAAGCTCGCGATGAAAACAGTCACCTGACTTACCCAGGTCCGTTCAAGAATGAAATTTCATGTCGAAGAGTTATGAAGACACTTGGTTATAAACCATCCCACCCATTCGTTTTGCTTTCTTATAGCAGGTTAAGAACAACTGCTGCTCTGCCCACGTGTTTCTATGAGGTACTAGAAGTCTTCAACCATTAATTTGAAGAAAGCTGTCATTTTCGTTAGAATAAGTTATTACAATGGATAAGATGGAGGAGGAGGTGTGGGAATTATGGTGGCATTCTACAGAGATCTCTGTACCACTCAACACCACTCAAATGCATAGTTATCTTATTCACGTACTTGAATACATTCAAATGTAAGCTAGGCATTCTACAGAAATCTTTGTACAACATTCCTTCTTAGAATGAATATACAACATTAAGTTTCTATGTTTCTACATGGTTTTAAGTGCCTAAAATCTTTTCCTTTGTTTGTTTTGTTTTTTCTTTTTGCCTCCATTCGTCCATCGTGTCCACCCTTTCAAACCCCTCATCACCTTCCAATCTTTTCTTTCCCCTTAATCATGTTCAACACCTCATTTATGTGAAATTGAACTCTAAAAATTATCTATTGTGGAAGAGTTGGGTATTTCCCATTTTAGGAGGATACGATCTTTTAAGCTTTGTTAAATAGCTCTGTTGCCCTGTCGCTGAAATACCTTGAAACTGCTTAAGCTGCAATTCCTTCTCCAACATCTAACCCCGCTTTTGTTGATCCCTCTACGTCAATTAAAGCCCCTCAAGAACTGAATCCTGTGTATGTTCTATGTCATAAATAGGACTAGCTTTTACTGAGCTGGATTTTGTCCTATCTTACGGAGCCAACTTTGGTCCATGTGCTTGGTCTCCATATCTCTTTTGTTGTGTAGTTGTCCCTTTGTCGCATGTTTGTGTCACGATCCAATGGGAGGCGCTGATTTACATCAGTTAAACAACGCGATATGTCTATCCACGACTATTTTCAAGAAAGGAGGAACTTTTGTGATACTTTGACTATTATTGGTCAGCCTATGTCGGATGATGATCTTGTGAATACCTTACTAGTTAGCCTTGACTCTTATTGTTAGTCCTTTGTGACACTCATTATCACTCAGTCGGAGTTCATTTTCTTGGATTCTCTCTACTCTATGCTTCTCCCTCACGAATCCCGATTGGATTGTCTCTTGAAAGCCTCCTTCTGCACACTTCTGCTGTCACAAATACATCGCAACACCAATATTCAACTCCATTACCTTTGAAGCATCATCATCGGTCCTTCTCCTCTAACTCTCGTGGTGGTCACTCCCAAAGAAACAAGAACCAATGGCGTCAGGGGCATGAAGGTGGCCCCTCATCCAAATCACCTCCACTTCCACCCCTTGCTGGACCTTATCATCCACCTCAGAAATTGGCCTCTACCACTATGTGTCACCAGTGTAATTAGCTTGGTCATATCCGTCCCTATTGTCCTCAACGTGCACCCTGCAGATCGTCACTGTCACCCACTGCCGCCTATTTGGCTGGTCCGCAATTCCCCTCCACTTTTGACCTTGTATGGTACCCGAACTCTGGCGCTACTTGTCGTAGCGCAATAACTATCATGGCCGTAGCGCATTAACTATCATGGCCCTGATCAAGTGCACGTGGTTGATGGTACGGGTCTAAAAATTAATCATGTTGGCTTTTCCATGTCAAATTCATCTATTACTAAATTTAAATTGAATAACACGCGTAAGTCACGTTCAGTTCTTAAATCTTTTATCTGTTCAATTTGCAAATGAAAAAACTTATTCTTCGAAATCTATCCTCATTTTGTTTTTGTGAAAGATCACATTTCAGAGATGGTCCTCCTTCACGGCTGACTTAGAAATGGTCTCTATTAGCTTGTATCGTCTCCGTCTCATCTCCACTGTCCTTGCGTCAATTTTGACTTCTGCTGCATTGGTTGGTCTTCTTGTCGCTCTCATGCTCTGGCACAATTGGTTGGGACATCCGTCTACTCGTGTTGTCTCTCAAGTACCGTCAGGTTTACCATTCCAGTTGAAAAGAATAAAAATAGTATCAGTTATGAAGCTTGCCATTATGGCAAAAGCCATCGTTTTTTGTCCGAGTCTTCTCATGTAATGTCATCTTCTCCTTTGGAAACAATATACAGTGACCTATGGGGGCCTTCTCGTGTTGTCTCTCATCAAGGTTTTTGTTATATGATCATTTTATCGGCGATTTCAGTCAATACGTCACCGTATTTGCTCTCGAGCTCAAATACGAGGCTCCACATCTTTTTATTCAATTTTGAAAGGTTAGCGGAAGATTTAATGGGTCATAGAATTCTTGCTCTCCAAAATGATTTGATTGTGAATATTGCCCTATTCAAACTTTATACAAGCAAAATGGCATTTTTCGCCGCCTGTAGTGCACATACAGTCATGAGCAAAACAGGGCGGTGGAACGCAAATGCTGTCATTGAAAATGGTCTCGCCCCTTTTTTCCATTCTCATCTTCCTTAGCATTTTTGGATGATGCTTTTAGCACAACGTGCTTCTTATAAATCGATTACCCACCCTTTCCTCCGAGCAACAAGTTGTGGCCTCTGGAGAAACTGCTTCGTGCAACTCCGGGATTTTCACTGCCTCAAAATTTTTGGGTGGTGTTAGTGCTATCCGTGTCGTCTGGCCTACAACTCTCACAAGTTGGAATGTGGATCAAAGAATGTTTTTTTTGAGTGGGAACGGTCCCATTTGCAAAGGCTGTGTAAGTGTCTAGATATTACTACTGGTTGTACACGTCATGTTTCTTTTGAGGAGGAGGCTACATTTCAGTCCTTATGTCACCTCGCGAATCCCTCCATTCACACTATAACATCGTCTCTCTCCTCACGCATGTCTGCCCTTACATCATCAATCCTGACAACTTTGTGAGTCCACCCCTTTTGACTTCATCCTTTGAACCCCCTTTTCCCTTATCTCGCCGCATGTCCCCTCTTTCTGGTTTGACAAGATTCGATTCTTTCTGCTTGTAAATTTGATCGCTCTTTATTATAGTGCATTTTGTATTTACTAGTTGTGATGCACGTGCGTTGCACGTGGAGTTATTTTTTATATAATGATAAATATTGTTTAATAGTCCATTACTAAATATCCTCCTCCAGATGAAACATAGTTCATCAACATATTGGACGTTCAACTTCACATAGATTGAGAAACAGAAACCACAGGTGAGTTAGAGAAGGTGAATGTTAGACTTCAAAGGTGTATGTTTTTGCATAGCAAATGCTTGCACTTAACGTGCTTTGATAAGCTATGGTCCATTTTATGGATAGAAGCGAGGCATTGTTGTCAAAGTATATATGCAGCTTTGATAATTGTGACAGAATATTACAGCCTTGCTTAATAAATTACCTTCTCTCTTTGTCAAGTAATACATGTTAAGCAATGGATGCATACGCCAATTGCCAAGAGGCATATTCCAAATGTAAAACCATCAACCCTTGGACCTCAACTTTTAACATCGCATCCAAGGCTGGCCAACTACCTCTTTTTGTCCTGATTTTACAATTTATATATATATATATATATATATATATATATATATATATATATGTAAGATGGTAAAATCATTTCATTAAACACCAAGTCCTACAGAGAAGCAAAAAGTTGCATGCTTATTTGCCAGAAAAAAAAGAAGATAAATATCTCAACTGAGGGCACATGGTTATAAATTTGAAACTTGTTTTAGAAACTCCAAAGGTAGAGTTGTATACAAGATCAAATAAAGATGTATTCTTGATGAAACATGGATGAAACAAACAAAACAATACAGTCTAATTTCTCAGATGATTCGTTATTTTCGATACCGAGGAAAAGAAACACACTTTCCTACTTCATGTTTTACCTGAATATGATAAGCGTTAGCACCAAAAAACGTTCGACAAAATCAGCACGCATTGCCAATTGCAGTAAGGTGAGATTCTGATATATGGCATTTTCCGTAGAGGTAACCCAGTGACATGAATTCTTTTAGAAGCTGACAGTAACTATTGGTGAGGAATATTGACTTCCTTCATGCTCCTCCTTTCGACATGAGATCGCTGATGAGTAGCACTTTGAAATCAACAATGTTCTCAATAGAAATATTATTAAGGAGGCCCACCATTCCGGTACCTAGCCCTATGAGAAGTGCAAGTGCCCACTTAAGTACAACGTACCGGAAGATTTGAACCTTCTTCCTTGACCTCCTGTCTTGCTTAAATAATTCATTCTCAATAATCCTGAGATAACGCAAATAAGAGACAAAAAATAGAATATCAAATAAAAGACATGAGGCGTGTTAGTGTACATATAACTCGATTTTCATGTAAGATATGTAGTGAGTGTGACTGATTTGTCATTTTTAGACTATGTTTCTACTTTTCGTACCCTGTATTCCAGCTGGGTATTTCGCTTTAGATGAACTGGGATGGTGATCTTCAAAAGTAGAGATTGTGGCCTGCTCAGATAGCTGCTCATCGTCTGACGATACAACCGTAGAAAGCTTTCTTTTCCTTGCCATTGTCACCTCTTCCTGCGTAAATTGAATATCTACAAAAGCAAGCCTAGGAAATGAACAGAGGCATTTGGCAGATGGCTTGAGTCGAAAGCCGTTTTCAAGTAACCAATCTGCTCATAATGTATATAGCAGGATATACATAATGCTGTTATTGCATATCCATAAAATTGTTACAAGAAAGTAAATTAAATTAGCGAGCATATGAAGGACTATGCAAGGTTTATATGTGTATCAGAAAAATGTGATATCTCGACAAAGAACTAGTAAATGCAAAGCCAGAGGAAGATCTGAGCAAGAAACTGATCAATGTGGCTTCTGCAAATTGTCAAAGAGTCACGATTACTGATCAAGATGCCTTCTGCAAATGCACTGCGCCGCGTAGACATGAAATTCAACAAGATCACCTCATAATAGTTATAAAGTGCCCTTTTTCCACACGTTAACTGTTCAACTGGTTCTCCGAATATCGTGATTTCAGTTCAACCTAAGTAGAACAAGGGGGTTTCTGTGTCTCCTAAGTCCTATCCTTGCAATAATTATTGTTCACAAAGTAAGTATCCTCAGGCTTCCTCTTGTTTGCAATCAGAAGAACAGAACAAGAGAATCGTATTTGTAGTGCATACAATGATAGAAAAAACTGAGGGGAATAGTCATTTGACATAAGAACAAGAACATAGATATCCGGTAGCAATTATGCCTCCTGTTAAGCATTTGAATCTGATGATGTTTGATTGCAAAAACAGGATAGTAGGTTTCAGAATAAATAAACAAAAAACGAAAGCATGTATGATTTCTAGAAGTTCATACGGTGATGGTATCAGATGTTCATTGGCTCATTTGTATATTTTGCATAAGAAGAATAAACAAAATAACAATTGCCACAAAAGTAAATAAACAAGCAATAGAGAACATGATCCTTTGGCTTACGATTCATTATTCTCGCCCGTATCAACCCAAAAATTAGATCTGTGGATAGCCATCCAACCAATTTGGTCCCTAATGGTGGCAAGTGCGTAAGCTCCTCTAAAGTAATTGCATCACCCAGGTACAAGTTCAAAAGAGCCAAAGCAATTCGTATTGTCCCAACATAGTATAACAGTTGTGAAGTAACGTAGCCAACAACCATCTCCTAACTCCAATCACAGGTGAAGAACAATGCATAGAAACGAACTAAATAAACAGACTGCATATTTGCTTTTGAGGAGCATAAGTTACTGAATTCAAGAGCAGATTGAGAAGTGTCCTACTGATCTTAATTAAGTACTTTCTGGTAGGTATAAGAATCTTAGAAGAGAATTATGGGGAGGAAAAAGTATTCGCACCTCGTCACTTAATGCCTACATTTTTTAGGTTCTGAACTATTTGTGGCAATGCAAGGTCTACCATCTGAGAGCCAAAATTTCCCTTGGAAAGCAAGTTCTTGGAATGGAGCTAGTTTTGATAGACCGATCGAGATGCATCTTGATAAACTTCGGGCTGTCGATCAAAGCGCACCACGGCTTTGAAACGCATCCGGACTATAGAAAGGACTTGACTGGCAATCAAGTGAGTATGTCGGTGATTACATCATGTGGGAGGTCTGGCATTGCGTCTAATGGAGGTTTAGGGTTTATGTAAATTTCAGCCAAATTCCAAGAAAACATTGTTGAGGGGCATTTATGTCTTTTTGCATTGCATCGTTAACACCGTAAGAAAAAATGTTACTTTTTGAGCAAAGTCTAATTTTTAAAGATAGCGGTGGTGGAGTGTAAAAGCCTTTTCCTCTTCACTTTTCTTTTCACTTGTGCCCTACAAAACGCAAAAAGCTTTCACTTTTCTTCTCAGAACACCATGCATGATCTGCTTTAACAAATGAAGATCTGATGACCACATGTTCCTTTAGTAAAGTTGCCAGGCATTTAATTGCAGTTGGAATGCCTTCGGAGTTGTGCAGGAGTAGTGACGATTCTACCCTTGATCTTGCATCCTTTCAGTTTTTCCTTGGGAGAAAAGGAGGCGCCTTTCTATGATTATTATGTAAGATATATTTTATTTAGGCATGAAGGGTATTTTCTAAATACAAATGTCCCGAAATGCTTCATTCTTTAAGCTAAAGAGATAGAATATACGTAGAAATACTTTATGGTATGGATATCATGGTTACGAAGAGTATTTGAAGACCATCTTGAACGCATCTAATTTCAAAAGCCATCCTATGTAATTCTAGTAAAATCATATATGAAAACAAAGTTACTAAAAGTGACATAAAGTAAGGGAAAGGAAAGTGAGCAGGAGAAAATGAATCCACACTTATATTATAAGAAAAGATCAAAGTCATTTAACACCAACAAACTAAACCTAGTATGAAAATTTCATGAAAAACACACGACAATATCCATTTATACAACTATAGCAAATGACAGCTACATATATAGGTACAACAATCATTAGGTCTAAAGATAATGTATGTGGAGCAGCACCAGTTAAAGACCATCTTGCATTCCGAACTGATGCCTGTGATAAACAAAAAGAGAAAACCTTGTTAAAAAGCAATGTCAAATGTATAAAGATAATGTTCCGTATGAGAGTGCTTTACCTTAAGTTTGTATGCCATACATGAATGTCAGAATAGGTTCAAAATTTTGAGAAGGTCTATTGGTTGTTGGAGTGATATCATGGTCTTGAAGACCCTGTGATTGCATGAAAAACACATTAGTTTAAAGAAGGCTTAAAATTATAATAATCATATGACAGGAAAAAAAAGAATTATTCATTACCCTTTGCTTCCTTTTGATATTCGGACCAGTATGTTGATCTCCATTTGAAACCTCAATTAGAGCATGCGAGTGAGTTGTATTTTCCTTGACAAGCTGAATGATGCGAACTTTTGCACTCATAGGTTGATTGAACAATATTGCTCCAAAACTTTTGCTCCTACCTTGTAATATGCCCAACGTTTGATTCAACTTCGAGAGTTCGAGATTAATCGACATCACATTTTCATGAACATCTTGCCGAAGAATTGGAGAGTCGAGCGTCACAAAAAATAAGGTTTGGGGCAAGGTTTGTCCGAAACATTGCTTTAATTGAGAGGTGCTAGTTGTAATGCTCCTTTCAATTTGTTGGTACCCCCCATTTATGGTGCAGCATAATTTTCTATTACTTCTACTACATATTTCTCGGGCTTGATCCGATACATAACATTTGGGGCATGCACCATAGAACTTTCTCCTTGCTTGCACATCATTTTCACTATTTTTGGCTGCAACAAGTTAGCAAGATTAAGACAGAGAAAATGCTAAAATACGTAGTTCTAATGGTGTGTGAATAAAAAATGACCAAACAAAAAATAAAGGCCATTACTTGATACTGGAACTGTATTTTTGAAAGAATTAGCAACATAAGTACAACTTCTTGCCATTGTCACCTCTTATGTAAATTGAATACCTACAAAAGCAAGTCTAGGAAATGAATATAGGCATTTGGCAGATAGCTTGATTCGAAAGCAGTTTTCAAGTAACCATTAAATTAGGAAGCATATGCAGGATAATGCAATGTTTATATGTGTATCAAAAAAATGTGATATCTTGACAAACTTCAGAGTCCTAGTATCGCCCCTGCCCATGCTAATCATATTGATGTATTGCAATATTTCATGCGAAACAACTGCTAAATGCAAGACAGAAGAAGATCTGAGCAAGAAACTGATGAATGTGGCTTCTGCAAAGTCTCAAGCACCCATGATTACTGATCAAGCTGGCTTCTGCAAATGCTCTCCGTCCCATAGAAATGAGCTTCAACAAGATCACCTCCTAACAGTTAAAACATGCCATTTTCCACGTAGCATACTTTCCAATCAGTTGACAAAAAATCAGTTTATTACCACGCTTGAGGTATCCTTGCGTTAGTATAGATGCTTAACCTCTTCAATCCAACAAGTGACTCATCTTTTGTTACACACTTACACTGTGTTATTTCATGATAGCTTAAAGTTTAAAACTTGGGGAGCAAAGCTGATTGGAGCTTTTATATATATGACATATAAATCTCATATCTAATTTTAATGTACTTGCACCTTAACTTACTCTACCAAACATTATTTGTATTCTCATTTCTACCTACTGTGTGATTTTGCAATCCAGATGATCTACCATCTACTAATGGCTCACTCAAAGATTGCATGTGCAAATTCATAATTTAACTTGAGCATGATAGGGTAATATATTATCTTTTCGCATGATCTATCACCTAGTCCATTGTAACTTGAAATGAATATAGGTATTTGGCAAAGCTGAATATAGGTAACCATCTGCTCATAATGTATATAGACGGTATAAACACTGCTGTTATTACATATTCATAAAGTTATTATTAGAAAGTAAGTTAAGTTTGGAAGCATATGCAGGACAAGGCAATGTTTAAATGCGTAAGAGGAAAAGGTGATATCTCAACAAACTAAAAGAAGCCCCAGGCTAGCCCCTGTCCATGCTAATCATGTTGACAAATTGCAATATTTCATGCTAGACAAATTACTAAATGCAAAGTGCAAACTATAAGAAGGTCTGAGCAAGAAGCTGATCAATGTGCTTATGCAAATTCTCAAGCACTCATGATTGGTGATCAAGATGGTTTGTGCAAATTCAACCTGCCCGTAGAAAGAAACTTCGACAAGATCAACTCACAACAATTAAACATTGCCATTTTCCACAGGTTAACTGCTTTTTAGCATACTTTCCAATCAGTTGATGGAAAATCAGTTCGCTAATGACACTTGAGGCATTCTTGCGCTAGTATAGATGCAGAGCCTCTTCAATCCAACAAGTGGTACATATTCTGTTATACTATCTTATTTCAGGAGAGCTTCAACTTTAAAACTTAGGGACCAAATCTGACTGGAGCTTTTACATATGTGACTTTATAAGTTTCATATCTGATTTTAACTACTTGCACCTTAACTTAATTTACTTTATATCACTCTTCTGCTGGCTAACTGAGAATCCACAACACAAAAACACAAACATTTGAGACTCATGCTTTTTAATTTTATGTTTATATTATTCTATGAGGTGGTCTTATCAAAGGTAATGGATGGCAAACTCGAAGTTCAGGTTTGCAAATTGTTTCTTTTATTAGCCAAGGTAAAGGCGAGGGAGAGCATCATAAATGATAAAGTCTCCTCATTTAGAACCGAAAAACTATGTCGCGGGATAAAAGAAGATTTGGAAAACAAGACAACTTATATACAATCTAGTAATTGCATGACATACCTTGAATTTCTTGTTTGTTGAGAGCTGTTGAAAGCCTTGAAAGCCAAGGCAAAACAATAAAAAAAGTTATGCTGGAATGGGAATATAGGCATACCTTTGGTTTAGTGCTTGGAGATTCAAAAACAAGTTGCGCAACCAGTAGCAGCCCGTGTATTTGCTCTTCCCAAACTGCCGAGAGTTGAGATATGTTATACATGTAGAAGAAAAATAGTGGAGACGTGTGCATGCACACACAGTCACACTCTGGCTACAAACATTTTCAATCCAAAATGACACCATTTCTTAGGCTTCGTTTGACAAATTTTTTTTTTTGATTTTCAGTTTTTAAAGAGCAGCTTAATTTTTTTTTTTTATAAAAACAAGTGGGTGTTTGATAACCCCTTTTTTTTTGAGGTTTTTTTTTTTGGTGTTTGGTAACCCTTTTTATTTTGACTTTTTTTTTTTGGTGGTTTGCGGTGGCGGTGGTGGGGCGTAGCGGTGGTCGACGGTGGTGGCCGACGGCCGGAGGTGGCTGCCGGCAGTCACCGGCGGTGGTGGCCGGCGGCCGGAGGTAGCTGCCGGCAGTCTCCGGCGGTGGTCGCCGGCGGCCGGAGGTGGCTGCCGGCAGTCACCGGCGGTGGTGGCCGGCGGCCGGAGGTAGCTGCCGGTCGTCTTCGGCGGTGGTCGCCGGCGGCCGGAGATGGCTGCCGACAGTCTCCGGCGGTGGCTGCCGGTGGTCGCCGGCGATTGCCGGCGGCCGGAGGTGGTTGTCGGCAGTCTCCGGCGGTGGTCGCCTGAGGTGGCTGCCGGCGGTGGGAGGGTGGTGGTGGTGGTCGAAAAAAAAAAACCAAAAGTGAAAAAAAAAAACCAGTTTTTGGAGTTTTTTTTTTTACTCTGCAGTTTAAAAACTGGTTTTTTAAATTGAAAAAAAAATGGTTACCAAACGCTCTTTTTTTTCAGTTTTTAAAACTGAAAAAAAAAAAGGGAAATTTTTTTTGTCAAACGGGGCCTTAATATAAGATGCAGTCGAAGCATGTTTTTTTGCAAAAAAATACCTGTCTGCATATAAATCACATATTCCTCCAGGATGAATCTCTCTTTCTCAAATCAACTGACGTAGTGAAAAAGCCAAAAAAACAAAGCAACTTGTTTGGGATCAATGTAATGGATAGCTTTAGATATACTAAATTCTGAGTGCTAAAATCAGTAAGCAAAGAAGAAACTGATTTAGTATCACCAAAGACCCATACGCAGAGTAAGGACATGAAATCTGCGTCAACTGATCATAGGATCAAACTCATGTAACTCTCTCTAGTCATAGAAATTCTTGGCCTCTTAACCAAAGTCTCTCAGTTTTGTGCAAGAAGTAATCTATAGAACGAAAGGTAATCTACCAAACACTAATTGCCATTCTCATTTCTACCAACTGCATCATCTTGTAATCCAGATGATCTACTAATGGCTCAGTCAGAAATTGAACATGTAATTTTAAAATATAACTTAGGCATGATGTGGTGAAATATTCTCTTTGGTGTGATTTTGTCACCTAGACCTTTGTAATTGTGTGCATTGTATCTGTTACTACCATAAGGAGGCATGTAGATAAACATAAACTATTAATGCTAATTCATGCAATGCTTTGAAATTTGAACTATAGTGACCTGCTTCTGGTTTTCTTAATTGTTTTTAGAATCTTTTGTTCTTGACAGAATGTTATCGAATTCTAGCAGCCTCTTCTAGCTTGCTTTTAGTATGAACTCTTTGGTAGATGTTCAATCAGCACCAGATAATATGGTCTCTACTAACGGCCGAAGGAATTGATCATTGTGGCTCATATCCAAGAACATAAAAACCTGAGGAAGAATTGCTTCACATCGAAAATGGGCATGGATAACCCATCAATGATCAATTAGAACTCGAAAGAGTCCAGGTTTAATAATCTCTTTCAGCGAAACTAATATAAAAGACAATTATACCTTAGTTTTGTAATTTCTTACGCATGTAATCAGTTAACATTAATGATTCAACCCAAGCCTTACATTCAGTAAAATATAGTGTAACAACTTGTGGTATATTTCTAAAGATGTGTTGTGTTCTACGCCATATCTTGCGCTATTTAGGCCCTTAATGGTTTTCCTTTTTCTGATAAGTATAACTCAACCTGCTCAACTCTAGGCCCTTCATCTTTGAGTTTTCTAAATTTAGACTGAACGCTCGCAGATACAACAACATTCTCTTCAACTTGGCCTATGTAGAAACAGAAGGACATGGAAACAACAAGTACATCAGAAATTGTGATGCCAGCAAAAAAAAGAGTTTAACAACACATCTAAAGATATGGGATTGATTTCTTAGCACACTAACTTTGCCAATTCAATAAACTTGATCGTTCACAGCCTAAAGCTTCTCTAATGAGACTTATTTACTATAAACCATTGATAAAGCCAAAATGATGGATTCACTGTAATTTTATAAAAACTAAATCCGTAAAAAGGAAGCTAAGAGGTTGTCTAAGCCAAGGTCCAAAACATACATGAAACAAACTTACCCCTTTTTGGTTCGCTAGAGTACATGGTAAAAGGGCTACTCTCTGAAGCAAAAATACAAACAGGTGGTATACAATGTTACTTACAACTCACAAGATGTTAGATGACAGTTCTATAATTTAAAACATGGTTGCGTGTGAAAAAAATTAGAAGTAAAGCAGATTGAAATATGCAAGATAGATGGTAACAATTAAGAATTGGAAGAGATATCAAAAGCTCTTACCAGGTGATCGAGAGTTTCCGGTGATTGTTGTATGAGTTGATGATAAATATATGGTTATGTATTCCTAGTTTGAATTCAGGAGTCACGATTTTAGGGGTTGTCAATTTGAATTCACGGGTCACCATTTTGGCAGTTGTCTGATACAGAACATCCGTGACGCTTGGATTTGTTTACCGTTGGCCGACAGTTTTCAGTTAAAGAATATACTATTAGCTGTCCATTTTATTTACCAATAAATAAAAAGCCTATATTGAAATACGTAATCTAATAGGTAAAATGTTACTTGAGGAATTGAACATGAATGTTGATCAGACATACTCAAAGTCCGCCCATGGCGGTGGGCCTCGAGCAAGCAATTATTTTAACTCGCTGCGTAAGACCCATGCAACAAATATTATAGCATGTAACCCAATAAATGAGTACAGATGAGTATGGAAACAAATCGTCCAAAAAGTTGAGAAAATATTTTTTTGCAGACTGTGTTACAATTTTACAAGTGATTAAAAGGTTTGTCTATTACGAAAAATTGATTCATGGTAAGTGTAGGAAAAGTTGCTACTAAGGAAAAAAAAAAGAAAAGAAAAGAATAAATGATGGCTTAGTTTTTGAGGTGAGTATGTTATTATACTTTGAGACATATTGTAATTTGGGACACATTGGACATTCTTAATGGTAAAGTCAACCTTTGCTTTGTAAGGTGAAGCGTTATGGTATTTTTTATCGAATGGTCTCTCGGGATGATGTACACGAGCGGCATATAGCTCTTCACAGGTTACTCTAACATCTTATCAGCCACATGTTATACGCGACCTAGCTCTCGGTGTTGAACACTGTTAGTATTAAATTTTGCTACAATCCTTATGCTATTTTTTCTTGTTTCACTTGCAATATGGTTGTTTTTTTTTTAGGCTGCGCATGAGACCCATGCAAAAAATATATAAGCATGTAAACGAGATTGGATGACTATGGACAAGAATCGTTAAAGAATATTGAGAAAATAGATTTATGGAGGACGAGCTACAATTCTACAAATGATTACAGGGTTTCTCTATTGATGTTAAGTGTGAAAAAAGTTCTAAAAGGGAAAAGAAAAAGAAAAAAACAATGACTTAATTTTTGAAGTGATTAGCTTATGGTAATTTGAGGCATATTATAATTTGGGACACATTCGACACTCTTAATAACAAAGTCTCTGCCCTTGCTTCGTAAGGTGAAGGGTTACGGTATTTCTTTGCTCAATGAATCCTCCATTTGAATTGAATTTTTTTTCTTCGATACAATTGGTGGCATTTAATAAGTGGCAATAAGCATTGTTGTTAGGCTTTGATGCTAAATGTGCTGTTAAAATCGGATTCGAATATTTCTAACAATCAAGTACAACTTGTACATTTTCATTCAGAGTAAAAAGAGCAAACAATTGAAAGTGTTTTTCTATCTAATTGTATTGGGACACAACTTGAAACTCGTATGTAGCTTGGATGTACTTGATCAATGGTGGAAAAGCTGTCACTGCTTTAGTAACACATAGATAGACCAAAATCTGAAAAAAGAATATTGTGACACTTCATTTGGATTTGTTAACATGCCCTTCCAAGTATATCTGAAATGGAGAACGAAACAAAAAAACAGAAAAAAAAACATTTATTAAAGATCAAAAAAAAAAACCTAGTGAAAAGATTTAGGGGCACAATCCATAGTATGAAAATACAGCTATCTTGGTTCTGATATGATAATTTGTTCAATTGTCTCTAAGCAATTCAATCTGTAACAGTCAAGTGGTAGAAGATATAACATGTTATTCTCATATTTTTACCAGCTAGACCTTGCAAAGATAACACCTGATTAGTTCCAGGGCTATTGAATCACCGCAGACACAAGTGACATGCATATTGCAATATTTCTTGATATATGATGCAGATGCTCATTATGCCACTGTACATCATAGGAACTTAAAGAGTAACATAATCAAATGGAGAGGCTTGACCATATGAGTCATTAAGGACAATTAGGCTGGCTGGATCTGATGTCGTTGGGTCTCGAATGCATTAAGCGAAAATTTGGTTATTAAATAGAAGCGAAATAACATAGAGTCAAAATTATAATAATACGCAAACAACAACAATTGGTATTTTAAGTTCTGCACAGGATATGGTTGATAACATAACCAGGTAGTTGCAACCAACCTGCTTATGTAATCCTTATCCATGTTGCAAAGTTTATTCCATAGGTCAGTAGCATAAAATGTTGAGCTTTACAATAGCTAAGAACTGCACATACCAGGCCATATTGCCTACATATGATGTGTTGGGCATTAGGTCCCAAAGAAGTGCCAAGGTCCAACAAACTTGTGATGCGTACGGTAGTGAGAGCTGTACGACATTTCAAGTTATCATTGCTTAGTGATTTTAAAAATTAGAAGGCACAGAAGCATTTGAAGGAAGGAGAACTGAACCCATGCACTGTAACATCTATCAAGAGAGATGTCTCCAAGCTTACCTAAATACTAAAAAGCTTGCTTTCTGTATTGTAACTCATGTTAGGAGTGGCATTCTTGGGACTACCTAGTCACGCATATTGCGTCTGGTACATGCATTGAAAACTAAGCCAAGTGTTCTTTACGTCAGAAAGTGGAAAAGTTCTTGATACAAGCTTAGAAATAAAGATATAGGAGGCAACGGTCTAAACAATTATATATAACTAAACAATTATTATATTGTATATAAAGAAGTAATCTGATCTATCAAGAGTACTGTCATTGTTTGAAAGACATTAGTAGAATATGAGTACAACATAGATCTTCTACCAAATCATTCCTTCTCAACCTTAATGGCTTTGAACTTTTGATTCTTGAAGCTAGTCTTTTCATCCTGGAGATCGGTTGTCATATTTTCTAAGTCAATTACCCCTTTGGTGCCTTCCAAGCTCACCCCATCTGCATCTTTATGTACTTCTTCGGCAATCAGCCTTTGGCCTATGCGATCACTTTTCTTATCGATCTTCACTAAGAATATGTAAGATAGCCCATACTGCTGAATTAAGTCCTTATAATATTTACTGTTCACGCCCTCCTGTATGAGAGAAGAAAAAATTATTAGGTGAAAGTAATATAATATCACAGCATAGTCATTATAAGGTAATGCTCGTGGATTTACCTTTTCCTTTAAATTTATGAAGTCATACACAGGACAGTTAATAATTCTTTCGGCTGCCTCAAACAATGTCACATAAACATTTCGAACGCCATTTCCAACAGTTAGCTTTAGCATGTACCTGGCAGTGGATATATATACTTATCAGACACATATATTAGTACACATGCATTAAG